>CAUYPK010033406.1:0-18532 GCA_963574355.1 Loris lydekkerianus
CAAATTCCTATGCACATATCTTATTTTGAAGTAAAAACCCAAAATGGTAACAAATACAATCACACCGCCTCATGTGGCCCATGGACCGTAGTTTGAGGTCCCTTGCTGCAGGTCAATTTACAATCGCCAAATGTGGAAACAACCTAATCAAAATGTGGAAAGGCATAATATAGAAAAAGAAAACTTCACAGATGTAGTGTACCAAAAATAATTTTTTACAAACGTCTTAATTATTTAACATTTTTTGAGGAACTGGGCATATGCTAATGCCACAAAGACTGAGAATCCTTGGCTTGGTATCTATTAATAATTACTGATTAACGAATAAAAAGTTAGAATGCAAAAATTAGGTTTTTTAAAGATACCTAGTAGAAAAATACTAAGCAATTCTATAAAAATGTGTTAAATAAAAGTCTTATTTTTAATATTTGTTGCTATCTGGCTTATCTTTGTGAACTTTTATTCTGAAATGGCTTTTTAAAGTCAGAATGATAAAGTTACATTTTCTTTTTCAGGCCTCTAATAGGTCCTGCATTGCCTCCTGGTTTCATAAAATCCACACAGAAAAGTGACAAGGGCAGAGATGATCCAGGACAACAGGTATCACATTTCAAGCCTAAAGTCTGAAAAGTTTTCATTTAAACAATAAGATGCAGCAGGGGCGGTGCCTGTGGCTAAGGAATAGGGCACTGGCCCCATATGCCAGAGGTGGTGGTTTCAAACCCAGGCCCCAGCCAAAAACTGCCCAAAAAAAAAAAAAAATTTTTTTTTTTAAATAAGATGCAGCAAACTCCAAACTTTATGTATGTAGTAACTACAATCATTTCACTCAAATGTAATGTAAGACTCAATTACAGATTGATTTAAGATTGTCATAAGTAAGTGAAATCCAAAGCTGTTCATAAACCTGAGATCCTCTTAGAAAAATAACAAGGTTATTGCCAGGCTCAGCTCTTCCTACCACAGACACAAAAGAATACTGAGGAAAGGCTGGTCATGGTGGCTCACACCTGTAATCCTAGCACGCTGGGAGGCCAAGGCGGGTGGATTGCCCTGAGCTCAGAGGTTCAAGAGTCAGCCTGAGCCAGAGTGAGACCCTGTCTCTACAAAAAAAAGCCAGGTGTTGTGGCGGGCGCATGTAGTCCCAGCTGATGGGAGACTGAGGCAAGAGAATCACTTAAGCCCAAGAGTTGGAGGTTGTTAATGAGCTATGATGCCACAGCACTCTACCAAGGGCCACAAAGTGAGACTCTGTCTCAATAAAAATACATAAATAAATTGTAGGGGGAAGAAAAGAAAATTAAAAAACAAAACTTCAAACTAAGGCAATTGAAAGTAAAATTCAAAAGGAAAAAAAAGTACTGGGGAAAAAAATCAGCAATCAAGTTATAGCTAAGCTCAAAAGAAAGAAAGGGAAAATCCACAGGTATAATAACGTTGAAAGAATTCAAAGCCAAGCACAAGTTTATACAGCAGGTGACCACAGTAGTTTTAGAGAACCCAGTCATAAACCCTAGAGGATTTGGGTCTAGGGACAGGAGCCTTAGCTTCTGGTTCTCTCGACCTAAGGAAATTGAATTGAGCCCCCTGCATAAAACCCACACTTTTTGTCTCTGAAAAACAAAACAAAAAAAAAGCAGGACTAAAGGACCAGAGAAATGTAACCCACTGTTCTTTCAAAAGTGGCAAAGAAGTTTGCTTCAGTGTAGAGTCTTGTCATACTACCTGTAAACTACTTTCAAATGTTTTAGGAAAAAATTGTATATGTCTTATCTCGTGGAGGGAGTGGGGAAGTAGAAAACAAAAAGGCCAGGTGTGGGCAGTACCTGTGGCTCAGTGGGTAGGGCGCTGGCCCCATATACCGAGGGTGGCGGGTTTGAACCTGGCCCCAGCCAAACTGCAACAAAAAAATAGCCAGGCATTGTGGCGGCCACCAGTAGTCCCAGCTACTCGGGAGGCTGAGGCAAGAGAATCTCCTAAGCCCAGGAGCTGGAGGTTGCTGTGAGCTGTGAGGCCACGGCACTCTACCAAAGTCAGTAAAGTGAGACTCTGTCTAAAAAAAAAAAAAAAAAAAAAAAGGCCGGGTGTTATAGCTCACAGCTATAATCCTGGCACCTTAGGAGATTGAGGCAAGAGGATTACTTGAGGCTAAAAGCTCAAGACTAGCTTGGGTAACTTAGCAAGACTCTGTCTTTACAAAAAAAAAAATTTCTTTCTTTTATTAATTGAGTATAGTAACACATGCCTTTAGTCCCAGCTATTCAAGAGACTGAGACTAGGAGGTTTCTTGAGCCCAGGAATTTGAGGTTACAATGAGCCATGGTTGCACCACTACACTGGGTGGCTCATCTCTATAATTCCAGCACTCTGGGAGGCCAAAGCAGGAAGATGGCTTGAGGTCTTGAAGTCAGGAGTTCAAGACCAGCCTGAGCAAGAGCGAGACCCAGTCTCTACAAAAAACAGAAAAATTAGGGCAGCGCCTGTGGCTCAAAGGAGTAGGGTGCTGGCCCCATATGCCAGAGGTGTTGGGTTCAAACCCAGCCCCAGCCAGAAACTGCAAAAAAAAATGAAAAAAACAGAAAAATTAGCCAGGCCTAATGGCATGTGCCTATAGTCCCGGCTGCTAGGGAGATTTATGTCTAGGAGTTTGAGCTTGCAGTGATCTATGATGATGCTACTGCACTCTACCCAAGGTGACAGAGCAAAACCTTGCCTCCCAAAAGAAAAAACAAGAAAAGAAAAAAAAAAGATACCAACATCGTAAGTGCCTCATCTTTTCAAGACTTGCTGAAATTCTGCCTTCATAAAGCCATTTCTTATTAGGTTGATGTAAAAATACCATTAGCTTATGCTGTCATCTTAAATACTAATGCTACATTGGTGCCATGTCTCCATGTTTTAAATGTTCATTGTATCTTTTGGGTCACCAAGTATTTATGTCTGCAGGGAGTTTTGCATACATTTAAGATAATGTCTGTTATATGAGAGAGCTTACTATGGTAGAAACAAGCTATAAACACTTAAAGTTAAATCATTTAAAGTTGAAATAAAAGGAGGGCTGCTATCATGTAAATAGAAAAAATACTGTCCTTGATCTCAGAACATTTAATTCTTAGATACTAATTTTATAAAATCAGACAAGTTGTTTATCTTTTCTAAATATACTTCTCTAAGATAGGCTTCCTTAAAAAAAAAAAAAACCCACAGGAATAATGCCATTTCAAGGTTTTGTTACAAGAATCAAATGAAGTATTGAGTGCCAAAGTTCATAATTGCTGTGTGTATGTGTGTGTGTGATTTAAACTAAGCCACAAGCCAGTATATAATTGTCTAATTATTTGTACAAATAGTAGTGCTATAAAGATTCAAAGAAGCTTTCACAGATACTATTGGATGGCTAGAGGGAGGAAATAAAAGCAATACAGATCAACTACTTATCCTGCTTGTTTGGAAAAACGAGAGAAGAAGCTGCCTGTCAGAGCAGGAGAACAAATTTGTTATTGCTACTCATCTTAATAAATCTTCTCCAGAGGACAGGGCCTACCTTTAAACCCTAGCAGCTAATGCACATAGCACATGTAGCACCTAATGCAGAATCATATGTGGAGGTAGTTTACCAAAATAATTTAATAATAACAAATTGAATTCAATTGTTACAGTACTCTTTTGTCTTTGGAGGAAGGAAGGTACTTTTGGAACTGAATTAACTCATTGGAGTCAGTGTTTTGTGACTTACTGCACAACACTTCTGTCTCAGTGGACTCTACTAAATCATGAAGGCTCATGTAGTTCCCAGGAATCTACTTCTTATGTACGTCTTAATCCAAAGAGCTTTTTATGTACCAGGAATGAAATTAGTTTGAACTGTATTATCTCTCACCAATGGTAGGTAATAGATGCCTTGAATACTATGTTGAGAAGAACTCTGAGGCCACATCTCTGTCCGTTAGGAAGACAGTGAAGTCCACCATGGACACAGGAGGAGAGGTGGGATGTCCACATGCCATAGACTTACCATCTGTGTGCTTGGCACTTGAGGAAGGAAATGTCCTCATTGTTCATTGAGCCCGTGCTATGTGGTTTACATTTTTGTTTTCTTTTCTATGAATTATAAGTTTCAGCTAAATTCAAGTAATTTAGGATTATTTTCTAATACGTATAGCTCTGTTCTTGGTTTAAAGGTAATGTCTTATTTTAAAAGGAAACAGATAGTGAAGATGAGGATATCATTGGACCAATGCCTGCAAAAGGACCAGTTAACTATTGTGTAACAACAGAGTTTGAAAAAAGGGCCCAGAGAATGAAAGAAAAACTGACTAAAGGAAATGATGTAAGTTTTAAAGACACTTTAAGAAATAAACTAATTAGAAATCCAAATTTTAGAAACAAACATTAAAATATATTTTATATCTTCTATTATATGCTTTTCGTATGTCACATATATAAAGAAAATTTAGGAGTGAGATAACCCAGAAATTCTAAAGGAAAAGATTGGCAAATTTCTATACTAAAAATATTCTATACAGCAAAAGATAGCATAAAGTCAAAAGAAAACAAATTGGATGAAAATATTTGGAACATATGTGACTAAAATATCAGTTTTTTTCTATTATGGTCTGTTAAGTAACTTTAAAACCTCAATTGAGAAACAATATACAGTTGTTTTAAACTTATTTTTCTTAAAGGATTCGTCTAAACCAATTGTAAGAGAGTCATGGATGACAGAGCTTCCTCCAGAAATGAAAGACTTTGGTCTTGGGCCAAGAACTTTTAAGAGAAGAGCCGATGACAAATCTGGAGATCGATCAATCTGGACAGATACTCCAGCTGACAGGGAAAGGAAAGCTAAGGTGAGAGGTTTTCTTTGTTTTTATATTTCTGTCCATGTTGGCTCAATTTGGAAAAGACATAAGGCAAAATTATTTACAGGTACTATTCTTAAAAATTTAGATTCAAAAGAAAAAATATAAATTTTCTCTAGAAAGAAGGTTATGAGGAAAGAAAGTGACAACAATTGCTTGTTATTGCCTTACTATTTCCTAATAAACTTTCGCATTTAAACCTCAAGAAAACCCTGAGACACAGGTTTATTGACCATATTTTATCAAGAAGGGCACTAACTTGTATGTGGCAACTTTTCTAGGGTAACAAAGCTAAAAAGTGATGAAAAAGACCTTTGTAGCTCCACATTCCTTAGTTATTTTTACAATATCACACTATGTTGGCCTGGTACCTGTAGCACAGTGGTTATGGCGCCAGCCACATACACCAAGGGTGGCAGGTTGCAACCCGTCCTGGGCCAACTAAACAACTGCAACAAAAAAATAGCCAGGCATTGTGGCAGGTCCCTGTTAGTCCCAGCTACTTGGGAGGCTGAGACAAGAGAATCGCTTAAGCCCAAGAGTTTCAGATTGCCATGATCTGTGACTCCATGATAATTCTACTAAAGGTGACATAGTGAGGTTTTGAGACTCTGTCTCAAAAAAAAAAAAAAAAAAAAAGGAAAAGAAAAACAATATCATACTATCTTTATAAAATATATCTTTTAAAACATTTTGAAATAAAAAAAAAAAAGAACAAAGCTGCAGGTTAACCTAGCAAATTATATGATATCTAGAGAATCTCTCTCAAAGTAACCATATCTCAGGTACATGAAGCTTCATGTTACTGATCAAGATAGGCCAGTATACCCTTCATTAATACATTAAATAAATTACCAAAAATAATGCATAAAATGCATTTTTTAAGGCTGGGCATTGTGGTTTACACCTATAATCCTAGCACTTGGGAGGCCAAAGCGGGTGGATTGCCTGAGCTCCCTGGTTCGAGACCAGCCTGAACCAGAGCAAGACCTTGTCTCTAAAAATAGCTGAGCATTGTAGCAGGTATCTTGTTAGTCCCAGCTACTTGGGAGGCTGAGGCAAGAGAATCACTTGAGCCTAAAAGTTTGAGGTTGCTGTGAGCTATGATGCTAGGGCACTCTACTAAGGGCAACAAAGTAAGGTTCTGTCTAAAAAAAAAAAAAAAAAATCCAACTAGGCACAGTGGTTACAGCGCCGGCCATATGTACCAAGGCTGGCAGGTTCAAACCCAGTCTGGGCCAGCTAAACAACAATGACAACTGCAACAAAAAAATAGCCAGGCATTGTGGCGGACACCTGTAGTCCCAGCTACTTGGGAGGCTGAAGCAAGAGAATTGCTTAAGCCCAAGAGTTTGAGGTTGCTGTAAGCTGTGACTCCACAGCATAATACCAAGGGTGACATAGTTAGACTCTTATCTCAAAAAAAAAAAAAAAAAAAATCCATTTTTTAATTTTTTCTTCTTGAATCTTTATTTTTTATGAAGTATTTCATTGCATGTTAGGAACTGAACCAATGACTTAAGCACTACTCCTTAAATTTATTCCATATAAAGGTTTTAATTTCCATAAGATATCCCATCTTTACTAATTACCTTATAAATACATCAGTTCTGACTTAAACACTTACACAATTCTTTCAACATTCATAACTGTTTATCTCATTCATCAATACCTAGAATTATCAGGATTTCTATTTTCATTCTGTAACTATAAATTCAGTACCTGTTCTGCCAGGCATTGGGTTTGATTGCAGATGATAGAAAGCTGAAAGACAAAAATGGAAAAACAAATATCCAATGTACTCAATACTAATACGAAGCTAGTAGATGACCTAATGCACACCCACATAGATGAAAAACTCATTTCAATTCAAGTTGGAAGGAGAGGGAGCAAGGGAGGGGGGTTTGGGGTGCTCCCACTGAATGGGCACAAGAGGGATTCTAACACATTCAAATATTATGATTTGGTTGTTTGTACCCTCACATTAAAAAAAAAAAAAAAAAGAAAGAAAGCTGAAAAAGCTCCTTAAGCAGTTCTCATTTTAATGGAGAATTGATTTTAAAATGAAGTGTTACTCTTAAAATGTGGATAATGTATTGAAATCTTCACATTTCAGCACCCTACCTGTGTATTTGGCAATACTGTAAGTTCTCTTTTGTTCTAAGATCAAAGGAAATCTGAGAGTCATTGTAGAGAAGTGAGAAAAACGTACACATGGAGCGGCAGAAAAGCTAAGGAAGGATGTGGCCTGTCAGTGAGCCACAGATCTCGAAAGCCAGGGCTGGAATGCCTATACATTTTTTCTTAGCTTTTTTTTTTTTTAAATACATTTGCATTTTTATAATTTAACCTTTAAAATTATATCCAAAAAGACAACTAATTCCCTTGCTCACCTACATGTCATTTACTAGTTTTCTTTTTTATCCTTCTGTTCCTCATTGCAGATAAATAGATGTCTAGCCTACAGTCAGGTATGTAGGGAGTCTACATCAGAGGAAAATATAGAAAAATGGACCAAATGGAAATCATGCAATATAGATTGAACTTTTTAATTCCTATGTCTGTATTATGTCACAAATTATGTAGTATCACAAAGCTGTTCCTTTTCTCATGTCTTCAATTCTGTGTAAAGTTCTTGACTAAGATTTACAACAGATCTTAGCCAAATTTCCTTCTCTCCACTCACTTCATCTTTTTATATTTGATTTCCCAACATCCATCTCTCTTACCTCTGATGTTCTCACATTCACTCAATCCATGTGGCCTAAAAGAAGTAAGAATGCTCTTTAGTAAGAAATGAAAGTGTTCTGCATAAATTAATTGAATGAGATCTGTTTTGCCCTCACCTCCCAGTCTTGACATGATCTACTACCTTTTGATATTAAATGCTTAGATTTTTATCTCCATTTTACCATAACATCATTTTTCTCTTAATACTTTCAGTTAAAATCATCTGTTCTCTGGAGAAATTTTTATAGAAAAATAAGAAATGAGCTATTCCAGGTTTCTAATGTACTTTATTACATACATTGTTGTTTTAGAACATTATTAAGGTAAAAATTAAATGAAGGTCTCCTTGGTTTTCCTAAGCAAATAACAACAGTAGTTGAGACCAGTAGTTTTGGGGCTTCCTTGTTCCTAGTCAGGAGGATATTCTCTAGAATATTATTATATTTTTTTCTAACTAAAATTTGTTAGACATTTACCTAAGCACTTCATTTTCCTATGTGTACTATCATAAATGGTATTTTTGCCTTGTTTTGTTTCACATTCCAATCGTGCTGGTATATTTATATCCTGCAGCTTTGTGTACTTACTCATTAGTTCCAGGAGTATTTTGGTAGGTTATTCAGGATTTTCTATGCAGTCACATGATCTGGGGAAAAAGGCAGTTTTATTTATTTTTTCAAAATATACACTTTTTTTTTTCTTTTTTCCCCCTCAAGTGATTTTATTAATTTTGAAAATAGATAAAAGGGAATTTCTTTTTAAGCCTTATTTTCACTCCTACATTTTGTCCTCATTAATCAGATTTATCTAGAGTTCAATAAATGGGTGATTTCTTCCAGTTGATTGATTGGTAGGGTTGTTGTTTTTTTCTTGTGTTCGGGAAAATCATAGAATAAATCACTAAAATTCCCTATCAAAGATGTTAATATTTCTGACTAGAAGGGATTCAACAAGGCTAGCTTAGTTTAGTCTCTTATTACTTAATCTAGGTAAAAATAGTAGTATTTTTTGTTTTATCTTAATTATATGGTTTAGTGATGTTTTATCTGTGTTCATTCCTTAGGAAACACAAGAAGCAAGGAAGTCATTCAATAAGAAGGATGAAGAACATATATTGTCAGGAAGAGATAAGAGATTAGCTGAGCAGGTATCCTCGTATAATGTAAGTAAGAAAATAAAATATGTAGCCTTTTTTTCATCTTTCAGTTTTCTTCTCATTTTTTCTCTTTTTCTTGTATCTCTTTACCTCAGACTTTTCTTTATCCATCTGTCCTGAAAAATACTCAACTCTGTTGGAAATAGATAACATATTTACATAAAATCTTTTAAATAATGTTTTCAATTTGTATTATACTTGTTATCAGAAGTTTAATTACTAAAAATAGATAGCAGTTGATAAAGCAGGAACTTGGCTAACACATGGAGATCCTTATTTTATGAGATTTTAAATTATAAGCAGATTTGGAATATTCAATGTAAAGATTTAAATATGGGAGAAAAATGTTTTTTAAACATATTTTCTTGCCCCAGCCTCCCAAGTTAGCTGGGACTACAGGCACCACAGCACCTGGCTATCCTTTCGTTGCAGTTGTCATTGTTATTTAGCTGGCCCAGGCAGGGTTTGGACCCGCCAGCCTGGGTGTATGTAGCCAGTGCCCTAGCCACTAAGATACGGGTGCTGAGTCAAAAACATATTTTAATCTAAACTAACAAACTAGATCAGATTGGCGGCGCCTGTGGCTCAGTGGCACCAGCTGCCTAGGCACCGGCCCCATATACTGAGGGTGGCGGGATCAAACCCAACCCTGGCCAGACTTTAACAAAAATAGCCAGGCATTGTGGCAGGCACCTGTAGTCCCAGCTACTTGGGAGGCTGAGGCAAGAGAATCACCTAAGCCCAGGAGCTAGAGGTTGCTGTGAGCTGTGATGCAATAGCATTCTACCGAGGGTGGCAAAGTGAGACTGTCTCAAAAAAAAAAAAAACCTAGGCCAGGTTCAGTGGCTCACACTTATAATCCTAGCACTCTGAAAGTCTGAGGCGGGTAGATTGCTTGAGCTCATGAGTTCAAGACCAGCCTCAGCAAGCGCAAGACTCCATCTCTACTAAAAAAATAGAAAAACTAGCTGGGCATCGTGGTAAGCACCTGTAGTCCCAGCTCCTTAGGAGGCTGAGGCAAGAGGATCTCTTAAGCCCAAGAGACTAAGGTTGCTGTGAGCTATGATGACACCACAGCACTCTACACAGAGTGACAGGCTAAGACTCTGTCTCAAAAAAAATTAATTCAGTTTGTTAATTAATTAACAAACAAAACAGGTAAGTATTCATTTGGCATATCATTTTTGTTATATTCTCTCTCTCTCTTAAAAAAATGACTGGCAAATGTAGGATGGCACCTATCTAAACAAAAAAAAAAGAAAAGTAAAGAAAGAAAGAAAAGAAAAACTGGTAAATATTCCAGCTCAAAAAATGCATATAAATTCCTGAACTCATTGGCCCCTGAAAGGTGTTCGGGGAAATTACTCCCTATTCCCAGGGCATTAGTTAGTGAAAATTTCTAACAATAAAAGATAATTAGCTTGATTTATTGGACATACATTAAATACCACAAACAGTAAAGCATACATGAAACATTTTTGGAAACTGACCTGAAAACTCAACCCAGACGGAACATTCATGAAAACTAACAAACTCAAAACTCAAGAATCTAAAAAATTAAAAGGCTCATTATCATTCAAACTATATTC
The DNA here is from genome assembly GCA_963574355.1 of Loris lydekkerianus. Taxonomy (NCBI): domain Eukaryota; kingdom Metazoa; phylum Chordata; class Mammalia; order Primates; family Lorisidae; genus Loris; species Loris lydekkerianus. The sequence goes on from CAUYPK010033406.1 coordinate 10,338, forward strand.
TCTGACCACAAGGAATCTGAAATTCAGAAAAACCTTAAAACCTTATACAACTGGAAATAGAAAAACTCAAAATTTAATTTAGCATCGAAGAACAAATAATAATGAAAGTTAGAAAATACTTTGACCTGAATGATAAAAATATAACATATCAAAATGTATTGGATGTCATATGAAGTGGTACTTAGAGGCAAAATTTATATTCATAACGAATTATATATATTAAAAAATGGTTGAAAATTAATAAGATAAGCCTTTTACCTTGAAATAAACTTTAACATACTTTATTTATTATAGCCGCAAAAAGACGTATATAAGATTTAATAGATGCTTTAATTATAAGAGCTAAATATTATAAACAGTCCAGGTGTTTATTAATAAGAGAAAATAAAATTGTGGCATACAATGAAACACTATTCACCAGTAAAAAGAAAGAAATTACAAATAAATACAACAACATGGATGAATCTCAAAGTGATTATACCAAGTGAAAGAAGTCTCACCCAAGCAAGTACATACCTGTTATTGAGTTTATATGGAGCTCTGTGATAAGCAAAATGAATCTGTGGTGGGGAAGAATATCAGAATGGCAATTGTTGGGACAAGGATGTGGGGTTTGATGAAAAATGACATACAGAGTTTTCTGGGATGATGGAAATATTCCAGATCTTGATTAGAGCTTGAATTACAAAGTTTAGTGAATGTATACTTAATATTTGCGTATTTCATTGTATGTGAATTTATCTTTAAAAAATTACAAATAAGTATTGAACTCTAGTTAATGAAATACATTCTGATTAGGTGGTGCCTGTGGGTCAGTGACTAGGGCCCCGGCCCCATATACGAGGGTGTTGGGCTTGAACCCAGCCCAGCCAAACTGCAACAAAAATAGCCAGGTGTTGTGGTGGGTGCCTGTGGTCCCAGCTACTCGGGAGGCTAAGCCAAGAGAATCTCTGTGAGGTTGCTGTGAGCTGTGATGCCATGACATTCTACCCAGGGTAACAAAGTGAGACGGTCTCTTAAAAAAAAAAAAAAGAAATACGTTCTGATTAAGTGGACATGTAGTGATATCTATGGTTTACTTTAAACTGCATCAAAAAAATTAGGGTTCCAATCCCATGCTGAAATTTTGGTTACTTCTGTGAAATTTACTTTTCAAATATTAATACAGTCTCAAGAGCAAATCTCTATAATCCTAAGCTTTTGATAAATTGAACAGTCTTTAAAATACTACAATAAGGACAAAGAAAGTCATGTGCAGTGACTCCTAGCATTTTGGGAGGTTGAGGCTGAAGGTTTACTTGAGGCTGGGAATTCAAGACCAGCCTGAGCAACATAATGAGACTCCCAGCTATACAAAAAAAAAAATATTTTTTTTAATTAGCTAGGGGTAAGCTAGGCATGGGTGGCACATGCCTATAATCCTAGCACTTTAGGAGGCTGAGGTGAGTGGATTACTTGAGCTCAGGAGTTCAAGACCAGCCTGAGCAAGAGTGAGACCCCATTTCTACTAAAAAAAAATAGAAAAAACTAGCCAGTCATGGTGGCAGGTGCTTATAGTCCCAGCTACTCAGAAGGCTGATGCAAGAGGAACTCTTGAGCCCAAGAGTTTGAGATTGCTATGAACAATTACACTACAGCACTCTACCATGGCAACAGTGTGAGGCTCTGTCTCTAAATAAGCAAGTAAACAAACTAAATAAATAAATAAAACTTAGTCAGGGGTGCTAGTACATCCCTACAATTGCTCCTACTCTGGAGGTTGAGCCAGGAAGGTTGCTTGAGACTGGGAGTTAGAAGTTGCACTAAGCTGTGATTGCACCACTGTACTCCAGCCTGGGCAACAGAGTGAGACCTTGTCAAAAAAAAAAACTTATGCAATTCTTGAGAAAAAGAAAAGATAAGACAAAAACTAATCAGCTAGAAACTTAGCATGAGTTTTCAAAAGCTAAAACCATCTCATCAAAATAAATTGCCTTTAATTGTACAGACTTAGAAAACTCAAACATTTTTGTTCAGTGATTAAATACAAAAAACTAGCAAATTGGTCATTCGGCAAATTGTTCTGGATGGATTGGCTTTCAGCTTATGACTTTCCGTGAATTGACTGCTTCTAGATGTTCTTATTATTTTTTATAGTTTAGCCCTAGTTTGGTTCTTTGTGTCACAATGTGCAAACTATACTAAATCAGACCAACAGCAGTACACTGAAACAATTGATATAAAAGTTTATTTCTTTTAGGGCGGTGCCTGTGGCTCAAAAGAGTAGGGCGCCAGCCCCATATGTCAGAGGTGGCAGGTTCAAACCCGGACCCGGCCAAAAACTGCAAAAAAAAAAAAAAGTTTATTTCTTTTATGTCATAAATTTGAGCCCTTGAATTGTTTGAATTAATTGTAATAGTCCAGTGATTTAATGTATCCCTGTCTCTATGGATGTTTAATTTATTAATGTAAAGAATCAGTAAATTGAAAACTCCCATCTTTGGGGGATTTGGGGAGGGGAGTTTGGGGGGTTGTTTGTTTTTGAGACAGAGTCTCACTTTGTCACCCTCAGAGTGCCATGCCATCACAGCCCACAGCAACCTCAAATTCTCAAATCAACCCACCACAATACCCAGCTATTTTTAGAGACAGGGTCTCATTCTTGCTCAGGCTGGTCTCCACCTTGTGAGCTCAGGCAATCCACCCACCTTGGCCTCTCAGCATGCTAGGATTACAGGAGTGAGCCACTGCCTGGCCTTATGAAGCACTTCCTTAACAGTTGGAAATTTCATTTCATCTTTTTTTCTCCTTGAATTCATAATTTTATTTATCTTCTGATACAGAATCTTACCCTAATGGAATTGACTTTTATACTTGAAAGTCTTTTATGATTATATTGATAAATCATATTTCACTGTCACAAAAATAGGCACATAAATTGAAATTGATAGTTTTAATTTCTTATGTCTTTTTCTTTCAATGTTAACATTTTTTCTGGACTAAGTTGTAATTTTAATTGATCAGAATAATGAAAATATGTTGTAAAATTTGGTAAATAATTTTTTTTTTTTTTAGACAGAGTCTTTCTCAGTTGCCCTAGGGTTGAGTGCAATGGCATTATAGCTCACAGCAACCTTAAACTCTTGGACTCAAGCAATTCTCTTGCCTCAGCCTCCTGAGTAGCTGGGACTGCAGGCACCTGCCACAGCGCCCGGCTATTGTTTTAGAGATGGGATCTTGCTCTTGCTCAGGCTGGTCTCAAAACTCCTCAGCTCAGGCAGTCCACCTGTCTCAGCCTCCTAGAGTGCATGAACCACCACTTCCAGCCTAGTAAATAAATTTTTTTTTTTTGCAGTTTTTGGCAGGGGCCAGGTTTGAACCCACCACCGCCGGTGCCCTACTCCTTTGAGCCACAGGTGCAACCTGTAGTAAATAATTATTAAGCATATAAAAATTCCTAGCCTTGGGATGAGTAATATTACTTATTCCCTAAATAAGGCAGATTTTAGCATCGGTGTATTCTTTTGTTTGTTTAATGTTATAAGTCTGTTAAGAAATCAAGTTTATATACAGAAGTAAATGATAATAGGGGAGACATCTTCACAGTTCATTATAATGATGTCATTCCATTCTTTGAGCAATTTTTTTTCTTTTTTTACCCTGATAGCATAGATTCAAGTTGCCCTGAATATGTATTTCTATCTTTGAACAATTTGAGTTTTCTTAAACCTTATTGATCTGTTAACAAAAATTATTACTGATGAACTCTCAACTGCCAATTCATCAGGATCTTTGATTTTATTTGTTTATTTGGTTTTGGTCCTATTAACATATATTCTCAGCCAGGCAAGGTGGTTCATGCCTATAATCCTACCAGTCTGGAAGGTTAAGGTGGGAGGCGCCCTTGAGCTCAGGAGTTCAAGACCAGCTGAGCAAGAGCAAAAAAAGATAAAAAAATTAGGTAGGTCTAATGGTAGATGCCTGTAGCGCCAGATACTTGGGAGAGTGAGGATCATTTGAACCCAGAAGTTGGAGGTTGCTGTTAGCAGTACTGACACCTCAGCACTCGAGGCCTGGGCAACAGAGTGAGACTCAGTCTCAAAGAAAAGATGTTTTCTCATTCTTTCCAAAACTATGTAATGGGAATAACATTTTATTTACAAAGATTATTTTGTGGACTTACTAGCCATTGGTGTATGTTCTTTGAAGAAGTGTCTATAGAGTCCTTTACCCATTTTTAAAAAAAGATTATGATGATTACAATACAGTAAATGTTCAATAAATCTAACACTTAGGATTTATTGAGTATTTCTTCAATACCCAACACTGTACTAAACCCTTTGTACTCATTAGATAATTTAATCCCTCCCTGATTCAAATACCTATAATAGAAATTAGTACTATGACTACTACCATTTTACACATGAGGAAATAAGACAAATTATTTGCCCAGGATTACCAGTATTGAAAGCAGCAGGACCATCATTGCAACCCTGATTTTTCTGAAGTTGGGTCTTAAGTTCTTAACTGTTTACCCATGATGTATTGATAGCCTATTTTTGTTGACTATAATCTATAATCTTCTTTAGCAATATTTGATGATTTTCTTATCTCCTTTAATTTATTGAAAATAAAGAATTGGAAAGCACTTGATTTTGCAAATCAGTTTGTTTCTGTAAGACTTTACCAAGATTTATGAAATGACTAAGAGGTACTTTGTTTAACTTAGTATATTGAGCAGTGATGGGAAAAAGGAAATGGTGCTAATTTAAATACATATTGACTGGTGTAGTATCTTTCATACATTCTACTAAAACCTTATAGCTCCAGATGGAGCTCATTTAATTTACAAGGATTGTCTACTGTGTAACTCAATTGACCAACATTTCTTGTCAAATCAAGCAAGTTAGACTCATTTTCTGTTGGTAAGTCTGACTTCATTTTTTTCCATTCAACTAAATGTTAATGATCATTCATATGACACTTCTGAATTCTAATGTAGGTGGGTAAGTACCATGAGTTTGTCTTGTGGATGAAGTAAGATGCTGTCACCTTCAACATTTTATACTAGTGCCTTTGTTATTTTTCTTTCACTGAGCTTTCTTCACTTTGCTCTCAAGCATATTCTTTGGCAGTAGGCAGGACCTGGAGAAGATGTGGTTGTTAAGCAAAAACTATCCTTTGTTTCATTGCTCATACTTCAGCATATCTGAATTCATAACATTCTAACAGTCAAAATACCCATTTCTAAAGAACACTACACTCTTACAAGAAATGTGTTTTAAGATACAGAAGGACACAAAGTTTTCCTGGGTTTATAGTTTCTTCATTAAGGGAAGTTTCATTCATCGCAGTTTTTCAGACTGGTTGGTTGGTTGGTTGGTTTTGGCACCCCAAAGACTTTTGCTCTCTTGGACAATATTCTGTAGTCTCTTTTGTTAAATGGGAAAGGGCTAAAATGAAGGGGGAGGCAGCTTCATGAGGTGTATTATAAATCAAATAATCTTCAGAAAGACTACAGGAAGAAGTTGAGGTAACCTTAAAATTGCCCCTTCCCTCATACCCCTGGGATACATACTCTCCACCTTGCAGGCTTCTGGTCCATCCTGCCTGCATCTGCTCCTCATCCCCTCCCTGCTCCTGCAATCCAGAGCCATTCTGTCTTTTACCTTAGTTAGAGCTCTGTAATGAATCTCTAATTTATCAAACCAGACTTTGTCTCACTAGATGTATCTAAAAATATGAACACCTCCCGTAGCTAAGAAAGGAAAAAATGAGGGAGGTAAGGGGAAAAGAGAACAGAAAACTGAAACAAACAAAAATTCTCTTAGCCAATGGAACGTGCCAACATATCCACGCAGCTTAAATTTTGCCACTTCTATGCTCGTGTTTTTTTGTTTCACTTTTGTTTTTGCTTCAGCCTGGCAGTGCCTTCCCTTCCTATTTAGCCATTTAGGCTTCAAGGACCAGCGTGTGCATGAGGTAGTGATATAATTGCTCTTTCTTTCACACCTGTGTTCTTGGTTTGTACTCTGATTTTTAGTATATGAATGACCATACACATAATGACCATTATGATTATTTAAATATTTGTTTCCTCTCTTTTTTATCGTGCAGCATGTAATTAGTAGATATATTCGGCTTGAGTGAGTTGAATTTGCTTCTGATACATATTTTCTTCATACGTACTATTTTGGAATAGGAAAAATATACTGGGGTTTATAAATAGCTCTTCATAATGTGTACAGCTACTACTAGATTATTCTGTTACATGATCATTTTCTGTCAATAATCTAAACAAGCTAAGGTTTTTATTTCTGCTTTGCTGCTCTCCCCAGGAATCAAAAAGATCAGAATCTCTTATGGACATTCATCATAAAAAATTAAAGAGTAAGGCTGCTGAAGATAAAAATAAACCTCAAGAAAGAATACCATTTGACCGTGATAAGGATCTCAAGGTTAATCGGTTTGATGAAGCTCAGAAAAAAGCCCTAATAAAGAAATCTAGAGAACTGAACACCAGATTTTCACATGGCAAAGGCAATATGTTTTTATAAGTAAGTATACTTCAGTGGGGTTTATTTTCATACTAATCAGTTTGAACTTTCCTAAATACTCTTTGTTTTTAATAATTGTATGCTAAAATCTATTTCCTTTTATATAATACATTATAAACCTATGATATTTTTTATAAGTAAACTGTGATTTTTGTAAAGTCAGCCTGTGAGATAAAAACTATGGATGGTTTACTGGAAAAATAGTTTTACCTTCTTAATAACCTAACAAAATGATGTTATTGCAAATGCTAAAATAAAAATTCATGTTACAAGAAATGGCAAAGGAAAGTGTGATTTGAAGCTTTGAGTGATATATGCATGCTTTATTAAAGATGAAGAAAGGAGGCTTGCTGGTAACTTTTATGTTAAGCAGGATTACAATTTTAAAATGTTGCTTAGAAAGGTCCCCTATAAGTTAAGGTTCAGAACTATTCCATCATTGATTCATAGACCAGTCTGACAAGGGTTTGTAATGGTGATTAAGGGATTACATAAGACCTGAGGTTGCTTCTTAAAATCTTTAAGATTTTTAATTGTATGAAACCTATACCAAAATTCAAATGTGATTTTAAAGGAAAATATAGTTGAATTTAGAAATATTTTCTAACTTAACTGAATTTTCTTATTCTTACCTTAGGGGGATTTCCCTGTGCAATGAAGAAAAGTTGTTGAAGAATACTCTTTTGTCTGTCTGTCCACCTTTATTCCTTTCTTTGGGGCTTCTTAAGATTAGAGATTACTTTAATCTTAAAAGCCATACAAACTTACCTTGCTTCCTGTGTCTTTAAAGGTCATGTGGAAATACAAAATTGATGTTCTGTCATGTAGAATAGAATATTTTTGTGTGCCTTTTGCTTCTGAGGAAGTATAGTCTTTCCTTAAAATAATTATTTTGAGGGTCCCTTTGATTTTTGTGGAGTCTCACAAGTACTCTCTAAGATCCACTGACTCCACCGCATCCTGGACCTCCTTGTCAAACATACTTAACCTGCCCCAGAGTCTGTTGTCAAGTCCTAGCAGTAGATCCACAAATTTGAAATTGGTTGTTTTTTCCCTCCAAATTGCAGCCAATGAATCCAAATTTACTTGAAAATAGAGGGTATAGGGTTTTGTCTGTTTTGTTATTAGTCTGCTTGTTTTAGCACTCAGGGCTTTTTGTTTGTTTATATTATTGGGTTTGGGGGGTTTGTTTGTTTTTAAGTCAGAGAGCGCTCTAGGTTGTCTCGTGTTAAGGAAAAGCTTTTGATTTTTCCAACTTTATATAAGAAGTATTTCTAAGAGAAGCAATCTGAGGGACAAGATAGCAGTAACTGTGAGCAGTACAAAATCTTTAAAACTCCGTCTCTATGATTTCAACCAAAGCTTTCTGAGTCCCAGAACTTGGCTTTGGGATGGTCTTACTTTACCCAGTTATATACTGTAATTAGTAGTTTGTAGCTAATTTATTTGGGTCAGATCTTTTATATCAATCATGAACAGCCTTTTATAAAAAAAATTAAACTAATAAATCCTTGAATACAAAAACACAAATAGGAAATCTGTCATCATAACCACTCTAATTGACAGTATTATGTTTGTAATTCTTAAAGCACTGCCTCTTAAGATGTTAAATAGAAACTTTTATTTAAACTATTAAACTGTTATAAAATAAAGCCTAAA
>CAUYPK010033407.1:0-51611 GCA_963574355.1 Loris lydekkerianus
GAAGATGCGTTTTATAATGCAAAATGAAAAAGAAATCAACAAAGGATTACATGGTATGCAGCAAAAGAAATGAGGAAGGTGGAAGGAAAGAAACCATTTTCTACTGTGAGACATGCAAGAAGAAGCATGGACTTCATCCTGGAGATTGCTTCAGCAAGTATCACACTCAAAAAATTATAAACGGAAATAAACAAAAATACTTTCATCATTTTATTTAACCTAAAATATATAACATCATCAGATGAATTTATATTTGTTTTTTTCTTTAAAAACTATAGGATAATTACAAGTAATCCACCAACCTCTTTCCTGCCCAAAGTGAGTAAGAACTGGGCAGTATGCAGGTGGCAGAAAAATTGGATTAGAAAGGAACAAGGACTACAGGTGTGAGCCCTGGCCTTAAATATTTACCTGTCATAGTTCCACCCACATTTTATTAATATTTCCTGTTTTCATGTATTAAACCTAGTCATTTGTTTTATAGATTTTTAAAATTATATATTTTGTTGATTATAAAAAAAAAAAAAAAAAAAAGAGTAAGTCAACAGCTTTCAAACCTGAGTATACATCAGAATGACCTGGAGGACTTGCTAAAGCACATATGGCTATCACCCCATTTGTGATTCCATAGGTTTAGCATGGGAGCCTGAGATTTTTCTTTTTTTCTTTTTCTTTTTTTACTTTTCTTTAAAAGATGAGATTTCAGCCTGGCTTGGTGGCTCACGCCTGTAGTCCCAGCACTGTGGGTGGCCGAGGCAGGTGGATTGCCTGAGCTCAGAGGTTTGAGACCAGTATAACCAGCAGTGAGCCAGAGTAAGACCCCTTCTCTACTAACATCAAAAACAGCCAAGCATCGCCAGAGGAAGAAGAAAATGAACAACAAAAAAGAGTACTTCAAACAAAGAAGAAATGTACAAGCAAGTTGAAATTAAAAATAAAAAAAAATTAAAAAAAAAATAAAATAAATAAAAGATGAGATTTCATGATCATAGCTCACTGAGGCCTGGAACTTTTGTGTTTTTTTTGTTTTGCTTTTTGAGACAGAGTCTCATTATTTCAACCCTCAGTAGAGTGCTGTACAGTCACAGCTCACAGCAACCTCAAACTCTTGGCTTAAGCAATTCTCTTGCCTCAGCCTCCCAAGTAGCTGGGACTACACGCGCCCACCACAATGCCGGGCTATTTTTTGTTGTTGTTGTTATTGTTATTGTTGTTTAGCAAGCCCCAGCCAGGTTTGAACCCAACCAGCCCCACTACTTGTGGCCAGTGCCCTAACCCCTGAGCTATGGGTGCCGAGCTGGCCTGGAACTTAAGTGATCCTCCCACCACAGCCTCCCAAGTAGCTGCAATCATAGGTGTGCGTTACCACACCCAACTAATTTTTTTTTTAATTTTTTTGTAGATATGGGGGGGAGGTCTTATGTCTCCCTATGTTGCCAAAGTAGTCTGTAACTCCTGACCTCCAGTAATCCTCCTGCCTTGGCCTTCCAAAGTACTAGGATTAAGGCATAAGCCACAATGCCTGGCAGAGTTTATATTTCTAACAAGTTTCCAGGTGATGCTGATGCTGCCAGTCTGGGGCCCACACTTGAAACCCACTAGAAAAGAGTTGCTAAAAGGGAATTTTGCTTTATGTGGGTTTAGTAACTGCAACATTTTTGGTTGAAAGGGTTTCACAGAGAAAATAATAAATGATTAGTAGAGAAGAATTACCAGAAAGTGATATGCATTATGGAATACAATATTAAATAACGAGCTTGCCTCATTATCTTTAGGTAATTTTTTCAATTTAGCTTCTTCAGGCATTATGCTGTTTCACTTGTTATAAGTGAAAATCTGGGAGGAAAAAACAAAACTCCTATTTTTTTGTCCTCAATAATAATCACCTCCATTGATTCCTTACCCTTCAGTACTCCAGGCAAGGACACTGAATTATTTATTCCTTTATCTGTAGAAAGGGACACAATAATATTATCATATGTCCCCCCTCAGTGACTTATTGTAGGAATTAAATGAAACTCTATGTGGAAAATATCTACTCAGTACTGAGAATGGCCTATAAATGGTAGCTGCTGTGTTTTTGCTAGTTTATCTAGTAATTTAAGGAAATAAATACCAATGCTCCTGGAATCAGCGATCCAAACTACTTAAATCTCTAATACATTAATTGATGGTTGATAATAAAAATAACCCTGAAACTGTCACCAAAAAAGAAAGAAAGAAAAGTTGTTATGCACCAGGTACCTTGCTTACAGTGGCAGAGAGCTGTTCGACTTCACCAAGTTGGCACAAACCACCAGGACAGCGTTCCCCCAAATATACTAGATGATAAATAAGAACCACCTGAAGCACAGCTTTCACAGTTCCTGAGCTCCACCTTAAACCAACCAAAACAGTAACTCGGGGAGAAGCCTAGGCATCTTTAAATAATCGCCCCAAGTGATTTTTTTCTGATTAAGAACTTTGGGCCTCGGTGGTTCCATAGCTCAGTGGGCAGGGCGCCCACATACACGGAGGCTGGCGGGTTCCAACCCAGCCCAGGTGCCTGTAGTCCCAGCTACTTGGGAGCCTGAGGCAAGAGAATCGCTTAAGCCAAAGAGTTGGAGGTTGCTGTGAGCTGTGACCCCACCGGACTCTACCCAGGGCGACAGCTTGAGACTCTGTCTCAAAAAAAAAAAAAACTTTGGGTGGGCCAGGCCTGAGGCTTAGACCTGTAATCCTAGGACTCTGGGAGGCCAAAGCTGGTGGATTCTCTGAGTTCCAGACCAGCCTGAGGCGGAGTGAGACCCCCTTCTCTAAAAATAGCCCGGCGTCATGGCAGGGGCCTGTAGTCCCAGCTACTGCGGAGACTGAGGCAAGAGAATAGCTTGTGCCCAAGAGTTTGAGGTTGCCCTGAGCTATGACACCACCGCACTCTACCAAGGACAACAAAGTGAGACTGTCTCAAAAAAACAACTTTGGGCAACACTAAAAGAGACTTCTCACTCCATTCTAATTATGGCTAAAATAAGCCTTAAGTATCATTTCTACATATTCGTTAATCATTGTTTACTAGAAAATTTGTTTTTGTTTTTTCGCAGTTTTTGGCGGGAGCTGGGTATGAACCTGCCACCTCCAGCACAACAACATCCAGCTCTTGGGCTTAGGCGATTCTCTTGCCTCAGCCTCCTGAGCAGCTGGGACTACAGGCGTCCCTCACAACACCCGGCTATTTTTTGTTGCAGTTTGGCCAGGGTCAGGTTCGAACCCGCCACCCTCGGAATATGGGGCCGGTGCCCTACTAGAAAATTTCATAAGTCTTTTGACATAATAATTTTGTTATTTTGAATTCAACTGAAAGCCACGAGGAAACGTCAGTTGAAAATGGTGTTGTCTGTGCTTTGGTGAGGTTCTCAGTGTTTGAAGGTAACTCTCCCACCAGCTTAGCCCTGGCCCTCCTTTCAGAACTGCCTAATACCTCCCTTGAACTTCCTTCGTGTCTCCTCTTCTGCTTCATTTTCTTTCTGATCTCAGCCTCAGGTCTAGCTTGTTTGTCTCTTTACCGCACTTCTCGGGTAGAACATTTGGTGCTTTCCCAGTTCACGATGCTTTGCTGGAATAGTCAATTTCCAGGGATTTTACAGGTTGGCCAAAACAGTTTGTACAGAACAGCGACGCCGGGCCGAGGACTGGCAGCCGGTCCGCCTAAGGTTTCCTGAGTCTGCACAACCACCCGTGACCTTGGGCTAGCGAGCGCCGTCAGCCCCGCTCCTTCCCTTCCCCGCGTTGTCCGGGCAATGCCCAGGCTGGACTTTGGAAGTGAAAAGAGGAGGGTGGGGACTGAAGAGGTTGCACAAAACAGAAGACGCAGAAGCCATCAACCTTTCTGGAGGCGAATCTTTTTTTTAAAAAAAATAGATTTATTTGGGGGATAGGGAGGGAAATGTCTGCCTACGGCTGGAGACAAAAGCGTGAGAACTCAGACAGCAAAAAAGCGGGCTAGAGTGAGAAAATCTGAAGGAGGGAGGCTGAGGGCGAACAATTGGGTTAAAAATAGAAACATATCCTCCCCAGTACTCGCTCTTTCCAGCTCCACCCAGGGGCAGGCCGCACGGCCAGTGACTCCGCTCCGCTCCGCCGCAGCGCGGCCAGGCTCGGCCCCGCCTCCCGGGCCCAGTGACTGGGCGCCGGGGCGGAGCCCCGGGATGCTACGTCACTGCGCTCCCCGCCGCCGCCGTCGGGGTTTTAGCTGACGCACAGGCCCCGCCCCCTCCCCCCTTTCCCTCACCGCCTGAGCGCCGGGCGGAGCGCGTCAGTCGGCCGGGTCGCGGAGCTGTGTGCATTTCGGGTACCGGCTCGTCCGCTCCCGGGAGCCCCTCACCTTCCCTGGCAGTGGCAGAAGGGACAGACGGCGCCATCAGTGGGCCTTCACGGCGCTGAGGCCTAGCTGCGCGCCCTCCCCTCAGTCCCCTAGTCGGCCCTTCCTGCCGCCTCTGAAGGCGTGAGGCGACAGCGGGCGAGTGCTTCGAGCAGCGTTAGCCGCCGCGGCCTCCGGTCCTCCCTCCGCCTCCTCCGCCCCCCCCCCGCCTCCCTCCTCCCACTTCCCGAGCTCCGGCGTGTCCCGGCTGCGCTCGGTGCTGCTTCAGGAACAAAGGAAGACTCCGCGGCGGCGGCGCCTCCTCCGCTTGCGACTTCGACTCGCTCCTGGCCCGCGGCGGCGGCTCCAGGGCGTCCGGCTCGCCCTTCCCGGAGGCCTGGGCTCGGCCCCACTGCGCCGGCGTCGCGTGCGAGCCCGGCTCCTGCATTTGGGCCCCCGCAGGGTGAGTGGCGAGGAGCCGGGGGCGGGCTCCCTGCTTCTCGTGCCGGATCGGGGGCGGGGGGAAAGAGGACCGGGACGCCGCGGGCGGCCGGCGAAGCCAGAGCAGGCCGCTGATGGCGGCGTCCGGGGGAGGGGAGCACGCTTGCCGACTCAGGAAGCACAAAGACGGAGGCGTCATCCTGTCGTCGTGGCCCGGGACCGGCTCCCTGCGCCGCCGCCTCTCGCACCGGGGCCAGGGAACAATGCCCGGCGTGCAGCCTCCGCGGTGCCGGCCTCCAGGCCTCGCGTTCGTGCCCTCGGCGCCACCGCGGACAGCCTGACCCGGAGAAACAAAGAGGCCGAGGCGGCGACCGCGCCCCCTGCCCACTGCACCCCTCCCTCTACTCCTCCTCGGGAGAGCTGTTCGGGGTCGGGAGTCGGCGCGGAGCCGGCGGGTGTGGGGCCGGCCAGGCCTGCGGAGCTCTGTTCTGCATGACTCAGTGGTTTTTGGAAGAGGCCCTGTTGGGCTCTTCCTGAGTGAGGCCTTTGCACAGAGAGGGGTGGGGGGACCGGGGGACCCTAACTTGTTCCCAAATTCTCTGGAACTTGGAGCTGAGGGTTCTCGGGTTTTGTATTTTAGTTTTCCTCACATTGCTGCGTTTGTCCCCCAAGATCCTTTTCATGGAGGAAATGGAGCACCTTCCTCTTTGTTTCGTGTATTTAGGCTGGTGAACGTGAATTTTTTGCGTGCTTCCAGACGCTTTGTGAAGCTGTTTGGGAGAAAGGGTCGAGTTATCTTTATTGATTGGATGTTCCCTAAAAATATCTAAGGAAATAAAGTAGTATATAGGTCACAGAGCTCCGTTCTTAAGGCTGGGGTTCAGGTAAATTGCTTCTAACTTCTAAAACATAAAGGAATTTTATTTTACTCCTTATTTTTAAGGTAGTTTTTAAAAGTAGGATTTTCAGGACCCCGTATATGAAAATAGTGCAATTTATCCTTCTAGTATTTTTTTCTTAAAATATCTCCCCCAAATTTAAAGAATTTATGGCTTATTCTCCCCTGTGTTATATCTCAGACCCCATATTAAGCCTAAAAGGGAGGTTTTAGAAATCAATCTACTCCATTTACCAAAGTACTGAGATCTGGAGAGTAAGGAGTTGCCCAAGGTCACTGATTAGTGGCAGATTAGGAACTAGAACTCAGATCTCAATTCCCAGGTGAGTAGGCGTTCTTGCCTTAAAACACCCTGCCCACCTGAAAGAATATTCCATAGGTGAAAAGCCCTTTATTCAGATTTGGAGTTGGAAAATTATTGTTACACAGCAGGTTTTTCTTGTGGCTAGGAGTTAGAGGCAGCCGTAAAGTTTATAAAAAAAATATAAATACCAGCTATTCCTTCATATGCTAACACAAACATGCATTAAGTTTCTAACTACTTAGAAGGTACTAAATAGAAATGGAGAAATTTCCTTCAAGGGGGAGGAAAAGGCAATACCTACGAGTGACCACAGACTCCCCATCCCCCAGACTCCCCATCCCCCATCACTCCTCAGATAATTGCCACCTGATTTAAGATGTAAGGATTACTTGTTTGGTTTTTTACAAACAACCCTGACCATTTTAGCTTCATGAGTGATTAATGATGCTTGCAAGCATCTTACCGATTGAATTTGAAATTGTTCTCTAGTCCTCCTTACATTAGAAGAAGAAAAACTAACAGCCGTTTTTGTTTTGTTTCTGTTATGTTAGATATATGAATGCTTCATCCTTAATTTTTGGTTGTGTAGGAGTTGGCAGGCTCTGAGATAAAAATAGAAGCTGATTTCAGAGGCCCCTGTTGACTAGGCTTTATGTGAGAGCCTCCATCCAGCTCAGCCTGTCACATTGCAGCCTTGTGACAGGCTGAAGCGCCCTCCCATGTGATCTAAGCTTCTGAGAAATATTAAAGCAAGCTGTGCACATGTGATGGCATTTAAACGCTGACTTTCTTGGGGGGGGGGGGGGATCTAAAGATGGGAAGCCATGCAGGAGACTCTCATGTGCTGGTGTTTCTGTGTATATGAGTTGAAGGTTATTTATAATAAAGTGGAGGTAGATACGTTTTCTGAACAAGGCAACGTGGACTACTTTGTATGTCAAAGTGGGTGAAATCCTTAGATGGGGTCTCCACCATTTTATTTATGTAAAACAGATTTTACGGATGAGATTAAAACTAAAATTAACGTGGATTGATGATCCTAAACAGGTCAGTTTGCTTTTAAAGACATTGAGTGTTAGTATAGAAAGCGTGAATTAGCATAATTCTTCAACTGGCTTTAAGGAAGGGACCAACTTTTGCATGGGGCAGAGTCACATAATTTGTGCATGTTAAGCATGCAGATAAATAATAATTTGAATCATATTTTGCTTATACTCAACATTTAAAAACCTAGCTGAGTTTATTGATAAACTAAGTTATGTTGAAATGTTTATAGTACCCTGCTCCAATATGAGTCAGCTAAATTCCAGTTATTATTTAAAGAGACAGTGTCAGCCAAATTAATACTATTGTTTGAAATAAGTTGTAGATTTTGATCACTTTTTATACAAGCTTGATTGACTTGAAATATTTAGTGTACTTTTGCTAACAAAAGGAAAGGTTACTGTTATATAAATTGTTTGGGGGGAATATTACCAACATCAGGCTAGGTAAAATTGGTTGACCCCTTTCCAACTCTTTTAGTACAGTTATTTAATATTTGTTAAAATACTGTTTTTGATAACTCAAAGAGTATTCTAGTATGAAGAGTATATTCTAGTATGCAGTAGTTGGAAAATTGACAGTTTAAAGCACACAGTTTCCCTTTAATCTAGTACTCAAACGTCCTGTTTATAAATAAGATGACATGAAAACCCTCCATAATTGTCATTTAAAAATAATTTTTCTTAAATATATATTTTCTGTTGTCTAGAAGAAAGGTATTAAATTTAGCTCAGTATAACTATTCTGCTAATTTTAACAAGCCTTCTGGAAAAGCAATGGTATGTTTACTGTGTAAAGTTTATTCTGCTAATCTAGCATTAAATATTAACCACTTCTAAAGGTTTTGTATTGTCTTCTTTTACTATATTTGAACTTGGGAAGGTTTCATTTTCTGGTTTGAGGAAGGCAAACACTTGTTAAATTAAGAGCCTTTGGCTGACAAATCTGTGGTTTGTAATTTTTAGTTGCAGGTTTCTAGGCAGTGACTGTAAAATACTCTGACATAAATTTTCACACCTCAAATGCACAACATAAAAAGGAGTTTCAGAAGCAGCTGCTGACCCCTAAATTCTTAAAGAATTTCACTTCCTGCCAGGATAGCAGAAAAATCTACAAGCTCTCTTACCAGTCTTCTGTAAAGATATTTCAGCATTGAAAAAGTATAGATGCTGTGCCTTACAACAGAATTCTTAAATTACTGATGGGCTCCGAGTATGTTTAAGGTATTTTAAGAAAGCTTTAGAATTAGATCCAGTATTCAGCCAAAGTCAGATTTATCAAGAGTCGATGAATGTAGGCTTTTTTCCCCCATTTGCCAGTTTCGTTTAATGTTTTTAGCCATCTAAGTAAAATCACAAGTTGAAGGATCTATACTGCAGGAAAGCAGAAGATAACTCACAGATACTAGTTTTCCAAATTAAAACATAACCCTGATACCTGGCAGACTCAGGGTTTGAAAATAATAAATTTTTATATTTAATTATGGAGTTTAGTCCTAAAATCATTTATAAAGGTAAGAAAATAGTTTTTATTTTTATTTTATTTATTTTTTTGAGACAGAATCTCAAGCTGTCAACAGCCCACAACCACCTCAAACTCTCTTGGGCTTAAGCGATTCTCTTGCCTCAGCCTCACAAATAGGTGGAACTATAAGCGCTTACCTGCCACAATGTCCTGCTATTTTTTGGTTGTAGTTGTCATTGTTTGGCAGGCCCAGGCTGGATTCGAACCTGGCAGGTCTCCTGTATGTGGCTTGTGTCCTCGTGCCTGCAAGCCAGTCTTTATTTTTAATGGTTAACACAATTGTGGCCTTTCTTAGAAAGGCTTGTTTAAAAATTAAAAAGGTACTTTGGTGATTGTTATGGATTTTATTTTGATGACATGCTAATTTCTAAAGTTCTGTTTTGTTTTGCTTATAGCAGAAAAATGGCTCAGGAGACTAACCAGACTCCAGGGCCCATGCTGTGTAGTACAGGATGTGGCTTTTATGGGAATCCTAGAACAAATGGAATGTGTTCTGTTTGCTACAAAGAACATCTTCAGAGGCAGCAGAATAGTGGCAGAATGAGCCCAATGGGTAAGTTGTTTCTGAGGAAAACCACATTTGAAGAACTGGTGTACAGAAAACTTAAAACCAAGAAGTGGGGTCCAAGACTGAGAATGCTGAAAGCCCAAAGAGAAGACTTGACAAGAGCCCAAGTCTTTGACATGACTGCAACAGAAATGACTATATGCAAGCATTTTCAGTTTTTCATTTTGAGGATTTTGTTTTATACTTAACGTTCACTGGATGTGACTTTTTAATTTTTTGGATACTCATTTAAGTATAGAATTACAGCACAGTGAAAGTGCTTAAATTAAATGCAAGTATTTGTTACTTACTAAGTCTTGATACTAAGTGAACTTTTGTTGTATTGATTGGTTCCTTACAAACTTTTTTTAAAAACAGGGACAGCTAGTGGTTCCAACAGTCCTACCTCAGATTCTGCATCTGTACAGAGAGCAGACACTAGTTTAAACAACTGTGAAGGTGCTGCTGGCAGCACATCTGAAAAATCAAGGTAAGATTTAATATTTCAGAATTTTTATGATACAGAGGAAATTAAGATGTCCGTATAAACCATACAATAATAAAGATGGTAACATGTTAAATGCCCTTAGCTTTGCATGTGTTACACAATTAGGAATTCCTGTATCCTTTAATATGTGACTCTTAGGTCATTGAGTAAATATATGTTATATTGTATTCCTTGACCCCCTCAAGGATAATGGGTTGGAAATGCTGTGCTGTTTTTATGTGTAATTGAGGTTTAGGGATTGTTGAGAGACTGCAGACTATTATAGTGCCACACAGGTGTTTTGGCAAAGCTTCCTCTTTTGCCCTTAACCAAGTTACAGGCATAGCTAAAAAGTCCTACTTGGTTATAATAGAAGATGGTAACCTATACAAATAATGCAGCCTTGAGTCAATGAACCATTTATCAAATTGCTTTCTTTTCAATCACTCTGGACATCCAATAATATCCTTTTTAAAATTTTAGGTTATTAGCTCCATTTGACCGGGTTGGAAATAATACATAATTTACAGCTGAATTGAAAACTTACTCATCTCAAAAAGTACCCTTAACATCTTTAAAAATAACTGTTTGCTTGAACTCAAATAGAAATGTGCCTGTGGCTGCCTTGCCTGTAACTCAGCAAATGACAGAAATGAGCATTTCAAGAGAGGACAAAATAACTACCCCGAAAACAGAGGTGTCAGAGCCAGGTATGCTTTTTGTTTAATACTAGTTCAGTTCTGAATTTGGTAGCACCAGAAAGCGTTTGTGGGAGAATTCTTTCCTTCTCATTGAAGGACCAAAGAGGAGGAAGAGCTTATAAAGTATCAGGCCAAACAAAGAACTATCTATCTTTAAAGTATCTTGAAAGTTAAAATAGTCCTATTTTTACTCTCTTTTCTGCCTATCCTGCCTGCCTCCATTGCCCTTCAGTCAGCAAACTTTGTAACGTAGAGACGGGATGTGTTATAAACTTAAATTTCAAGGCCATAAAAACTACATAATTAAAAGCAGTAACTATTGAGTTTTAACGTCATCAATGTTATACACAACTTTTCAAGTAACATAACATAGAACACTTAAAAGTTAAACTTGAAGTACAGGATCCCTATCATTCTGTGGGAATTGAAAATTCAAATTATGTGAAGGCATTTTGGTTTTCATGAGATGGTGACTTTGAGATTGTTGCTTACATCACACACCAGAAATGCCATTATGTTGCCAGAAGACTCACTTGTTTGAATTTCCTGTACTGTGCCCTAGAATAAGATCTATACATTTTATAGAATGTACAGTTTATTATACCAATTTGGTCTTTTTAATTTTTTTTTTTTTTTTTTTTTAAATAATGCAGTGTTTATCTTTATTCTGAAAAAATAGTATTAGTGGTTGTCTAAACTGGTTTGGAGGGTTACTTATGGATCATCCCACAGCCAAGTTTATGTGTATTGTATTGATCTTGCAAAGTTAAGGTCAGATTCTTAAGTTTAGCAGGTGAATTTATTTATATTTTTGTATTTTGAAATGTTTCATTCTTCGGGAAAAACCTGACCAAATTAGTATGCTTGTGATGCCTTTTTTGTGTATATATATATATATGTGTGTGTGTGTGTGTGTGTTTTTCTTTTTTCCATACTAAATTACTGACCTTGGAAAAATAGTCTTGTCTAATGATAGAGGTATAACTAGTCTACATTTGTTATTAATAGGCATTCTGTGGTTCATTGCTATTTGCCTGTTTTTGTATCATTTTTCTTTTATTCCCCTTCATGGTGTCTTAGGAATGGCTATTAATTTTTTAGGTGTAGCCAGGGAAATGGTTAATTGCCCTCACCCCCCAACTATTGCCATAGTTTCTTTACTCTTGTACCATCAAGAAAAGTTAAGGTCATAATAGCTTATTAGGAGTAAGTAGGGGGTGGAATATTGTTGTTTGTCTAATATAATATGATCATTCTCAGTGGATGAATAAACTAATGGAGATGAATTATAAATTTGGGCAGAATTCTAGAAGAAGTTGTTATTAAACCAGTCAGCTTACTCCAGGAGGTTGTATATATGTTTAATGTTATAGGTGCTGGCAATTAGGCAGTAATTTCAGCATTGCATGCATAAATTTGCTATTCTTAGGGTTTGGATTAATATTAAAAATTTTAAGAGTTAAATGTTTCAGGTATTGCATTTTATATGCATAAGTAGAAGTAAATTTTGATATTTTGATTTAATGCACTTGTAATGTGGGCTTTAATACAGTAATCTGATATTATTTGTTCATTGTGACATTCTGTATAAACTAAAACTGAAAGCTCTTTTTAGGTAGAAGAAAGGTGGAAATTTTTTAGACCTTATTCTAGGTCCAAATTTGGTGTCCATTTTAGATAAGTGTCACAAAGTAAAAGTACTTTCAAGAATTTATTCTGGGTGGCGCCTGTGGCTCAGTGGGTAGGGCGCCGCCCCCATATACTGAGGGTGGCGGGTTCAAACCTACCCCCAGCCAAATTGCAACAAAAAAATACCTGGACTTTGTGGCGGGAACATGTAGTCCCAGCTACTCAGGAGGCTGAGGCAAGAGAATCACCTAAGCCCAGAAGTTGGAGGTTACTGTGAGCTGTGTGATGCCATGACACTCTACTGAGGGCAGTTAAGTGAGACTCTTGTCTCTACAAAAAAACTTCACAAATACTTTCTAAAGACTACTTGTTAATCTTTAAAAAGAAAGTTAAAAAAAAAATCCTTCTGATTTTTCTGCCTATGAGAATGTAAATATAATACACTTAATGAAAATGCCACAGTAATTATTTTGGGGGTTTTTTGTGGTTGTTTGTTTTGAGACAGTGTTACTTTACCACCCTTGGTAGATTGCCCTGGTGTCAATAGCTCACAGCAACCTCAAACTCACAGGCTCAAGCAATTCTTTTGCCTTAGCCTCGTAAGTAGCTGAGAATATAGGCTCACGCCACAACACCCAGTTGTGTCTTTTCTTTTTCCCAGATACAAAGCTTCACTTTGTTGCCCTCAGTAGAGTGCTATGGCGTTACAGCTCACAGCAACCTCCAGCTCTTGGGCTTAGGCAGTTCTCCTCGCCTCAGCCTCCCGAGTAGCTGGGACTATAGGCGCCTGCCTCAATACCCGGCTATTTTTTGTTACAGTTTGGCCAGGGCCTGGTTCACCCTCACCGTGGCTCACTGAGTTGTGTCCCTACTCAATGAGCCACAGGTGCTGCCCACAGCCAGCTAGTTTTAGAGATGAGGTCTCCTCTGGGTTAGGCTGTCTCAAACCCGTGAGCTTAGGCTATCAACCTGCCTCAGCCTCCCAGAGTGCTAGGATTACAGGCATGAGCCTCCACGCCCAGGCTTATTTTGTAATTTTTAAATCTGAAGTTGACTTAGGGATTAGTGGCATTTTGTTTGTCAGTAATATCTTTAGGATCTCTTTTTTTCTATTAAGTACAAAATCTAAATGACTTCTATAGTCAAGTGCCTTGGAAATGTCCACTTTATTTACTGAGAAGTAGAATTTGAATTGCCCTAATTGAGAAATTTACATGTAGAAAATGGCAATATAGAAAACCAAGCATATGATCAACATCTCCCAACTGTTTGAAATAATAATATGAGGATTTGGGGAATTTCTTTAGTGAAGTGATCATTGCATAAAATTTAGAGGACCAAATAGTAATATGGTAATGGCAGAAAATTCTCAAGTTGGAAGAAGTTCAGAACTAAAAAGGGAAAATTCTATTATTTCCTCTTAAGTTCCTATTATTAAGAAAAGCTTCTTGAACATTCTAAGAATCATCTTTTGACTTTAGATAACTGTTAGCCCATGAACTCTTGATTAATCTCATTTTATCCTTATTTTTCAGTTGTTACTCAGCCCAGTCCATCAGTTTCTCAGCCAAGTACTTCTCAGAATGAAGAAAAAGCTCCTGAGTTGCCCAAACCAAAGAAGAACAGATGTTTCATGTGTAGAAAGAAAGTTGGTCTTACAGGTATGACAGAACATATAAAACAATGCATATATATTGCTGACGGCAATTAAAAGCAATGAAAACCCCTTTATTATTAACTTAAGGACTTCTGATTTTATTTGTTTTGGGGGGGGATTTTTGGAGATAGCCTTATTACATCGCCCTCAGTAGAGTGCTGTTGCAGCACAGCTCACAGCAACCTCAAACTCTTGGGCTCAGGCCATTCTCGTGCTGTTGCAGCACAGCTCACAGCAACCTCAAACTCTTGGGCTCAGGCCATTCTCTTGCCTCAGCCTCCCAAGTAGCTAAGACTATAGGCACCCACCATAACGCCTGACTATTTTTGTTAACAGTTTGTCATTGTTGATTAGCTGGCTGGGGCCAGGTTCCAACCGCCAACTTCCTTGTATAACCACTGTGCTATGGGTCCTGAGGCTCTAAATTAATTTATTCGATTAAAAATTCGTCCTTTTTTTTTTTGGCTTGGCGCTTGTAGCACAGTGATTACGGCACCAGCCACATGTACTGAGGTTGGCAGGTTTGAACCTGGCCCAGGCCAGTTAAACAGCAATGACAGCTGCAACAAAAAAATAGCTGGGCATTGTGGTGGGTGCCTGTAGTCCCAGTTACTTGAGAGGCTGAGGCAAGAGAATCACTTAAGCCCAAGAGTTTGAGATTGCTGTGAGCTGTGACGACACAGCACTCTTCTGAGGGTGACATAGCGAGAGTGTCTCAAAAAAAAAAAGAAATTGTCCTTTTTGATTTTCTTTGTACACCTAGGGGAAATATAGCTGAATTAATAAAATAGTAAGCACTTGGCTTAGTGCCTGTTTCTCAGTAGTTATGTGTATGTGGCTCAGTAGTGCCACAGACACTAGGGCTGGCAGGTTTGAACCCGGCTCAGGCAGCTAAACAACAGTGACAATTACAAAAAAAAAAACAAAAACAGCTGGGTGTTGTGGCGGGCACTTACAGTCTCAACTACTTGGGAGGCTGAGGCAAGAGAATCGCTTAAGCCCAAGAGTTTGGGGTTTTTGTGAGCTGTCTAGCCACAGCACTCTACTGAGGAGGCCATAATGAGAGGCCATAGTAAGGCTGTCTCAAAAGAAAAAAATAATACTAAGGACCTACTTTGAGCTAAACATAAAGTGTTCTAGGGGGTACAGGCGAAACTTACTAAATGCAGAATACAAATGCCTATATACAATAACTAAGAAAATGCCATGAAGGCTATGTTGAATAGTTTGATGAGAATATTTCAGATTGTATATGAAACCAGCACATTGTACCCCTTGATTGCACTAATGTACACAGATTTAACAATTAATAAAAAGTGTTCTAGGAGCTTTTCACTTTGTTCCTTGAATTCTCAGAAATTTATGGTTCCTTCCCTAATTTTCACTTTAAGAAACAAAGAATTGGCTATCTTTTGTGTAACAAAGCAATCTGGCTTCTTTCTATATTGATGAAGAATTACTTGCCTCACCTTCCAAAGTAACTTCTTCCCCTTACTTATGCAGGGTTTGACTGCCGATGTGGAAATTTGTTTTGTGGACTTCATCGTTACTCTGACAAGCACAACTGTCCTTATGATTACAAAGCAGAAGCTGCAGCAAAAATCAGAAAAGAGAATCCAGTTGTTGTGGCTGAAAAAATTCAGAGAATATAAATTACTACTTGTGAAGAGACTGAAACTTTGTTTTTATTTTAATATATCGTAGGAAAACATTAAAGAGCAGATGCATGGCCATTTTCCTTTGATGTTCTCCAGAGTTTTACTTTACACTTGTCTGTCTTATAATTGATATTTTAGGGTGTTTGGGTGTTTGTTACAGGCAGAATTGGATAGATACAGCCCTATAAAATGTATATGCCCTCCCCTGAATAAAATTGGATGAAAATCTACACAGTGAAGTAAAATACACTGATACTAGGGACAAAATTTATTTTCCATGTGCCAAACAGGATAAAAGAAATCTCTGCATGTTTGCAGCATATCTGCCTTTTGGGAATGTAATCGAGGTATAATCTTTGGCTAGTGTTATGTGCCTGTATTTTGTTTTAAAAATGGTACACCAGAAAAGGACTGGCAGTCTACTTCTACCATATGTAGTTAAACTTCACCCTGTTAATTTCCACATGTTCTTTGGAAGCAGGAAGAAAGCTATAAAGATGATCTGACCTACCTACCTTTCAGCGAAACCATTGTTTGGTGCCATTTCAGCCTGATTAATTTGGTCTTCTACATACTGTCAAATAAGATATTCAGTGAAAGGTAAACATTGCAACTGGTTATAAGTAAAACCATCAAGCAACAGTAGGGTTTTGAGATAATCTTTGAAGCTTATTGTGCTGGCCTACACCAGAAGATACCTGCATTATTCTCACAGCTAAAAATGTGTAGCACAGAACTGCACTAGAATTTGTTTACAAGAAGAAATTAGTACTACGTTTCACATACAGCAGCTCTATTGAATAACATGCATCTGAATTTTAAGTTGCAAAGGTATCTGAACAGTTAATTTTTCATGTGCATCTTTTGTTGAATGTTTTGGTTCAAGAAAGAATGTTTAAAGCTTTTTAAAGACTTCAGTTCTTAATGTAACTGTACCCTTCTGCATGGAAAATCATAACCAACATGGCTGCAGTAGACTTCTTAGTGGTTTCCAGCACCACTTGCAGAGGGCTGCTTTATCATATTAATTGTACCTTGGGTGTAGGACTCTAGTGTTCTTGGGTGTATTGCATGGGCTGCATTATCTACAGCATTGTACAATAACAACTAGAAGAGGCAGTATACTTCACTGATGCTTGTCTGGTAATATCACTTCTGTGTTATAATGGAAGGTTTTTTGTGATGTATGAAACTTGTGTTTTTTTATATATAAATAAGTATAGTTAGATTAGTGTTGTGGTAATGCCTGTTTTCATCTGTAAATAGTTAAGTATGTACACAAGGCACTACTGATTTATTGCAGTGTTTAGTCCTAGTTTTTACTTTTATTCTTAAAGCATTCAGTTTTGCTTTCAATTTTATGTACTTTAGTTCTGAGTTAGATCTGCAGATGTACAGATAGTTCATATTTATGTATTGCACATAATCATGCTATTCAGCATTGATGCTATATTGTATTATGTAAATAATAAAAGCCATGTACAGAAGGAACCTTCCACTTGTTCATTGGATTTTTAAGCCATAGTTAGAATACTAAACAGGGAAAATTAGAAAATGTTAGACTTTGCATGGCTACGTTGTAATTTTGTTTTCCTTTGCTATCCCTGAACTTGATCAAGTGAGAACTATGAGTCGTTTGAAACATTTTCAAATGTAGAACATGATAGTCTGTTTTGATCCTTAAGGCGCCTATTCTTAAAACTCAGGAGAAAGGGCATAATTAAGTTTCCTTCTAATTTTTGTATATTTTGCTTTAAAAATGACATTTTATAAGAAATTATGAAGATGAATTGCAAGATCTATTGTATACAAAAAGTCATGTTTGATTTCTGTTTTGCATTTCATCCTGAGATAGAGATGTACCCATGCATTTCATCTTTGCAGGTGTCGTGTCAGATAATGGAGAGCAAAAGGAATAAACAGTTATGGGCATACTTTGTTCACTTGGTAACTGAAGCCAAGAGTATAGAACCATTGCTTCTCTGGAATAGAGTGTCAAGTTTAAAATGAAATCAGTGGTATGTGGGAAAATAATTAGATGGAAAGTCAATGAGGCCAAAGGCTCCATGAGTCTGTGAAGTAGCAAGAAATGATAGCAGTAATTTTTCCCATAGTCACTTTGTATAAGAAACATTAATTCAGTACAGATTTAGACATAACTTGTCAAGAATGTCCATTGATTTGGGAAAAGGGAAAGTATGTAAGACATGTCGGAAGGTTCAGTTCTACCCATTCATACTCATCTGAAATTCTAGACTACAGACAGGCTTTAACTTTAGTATAGAGAGGCACTTGAGTTTACTATTTCTCTTAAGCTGACTTGATTCTTTATACTTGCAAAACTTCCCCAAAATCTTAACTAGGACAGGCCATGATGACAAATTGACTGACTTGGCTGCCCATCTTTTATTTAATTTCAGATTAATATGATGGTACAAACCAGGTTATCTAATTTATACATGAAAAAGTCAAAATTGGGCTATTCCTTTTTTTCAAATTTAATCTTTAATGGGCCTAGTCTGGTAACACTAAAGTCCGTGAGATAGGGTTCCCACACTGGATTAGTTTACAAAGGAAAGCATTTTTTTGAGTCATAGGGTGTAGTTAAGATGGTTGACCCCTGGCACCAGTCAATCATTTTGGGCAAGTGATTTTAGGCCCACATTAATCATCTGCTAAGTGATGGTAACTGAGGAGTGTCAAGATAACAGCACTTAGAACAGTGCTTGGAACATAGTTGCTATTAGTTTTAGTGTCCTATAGTAATGATTTCAAGAACTTGGGGAAAAAAAGAGTAAGATAAGTTACACATTACATTGTATAGTGAAAAGGTAAAGATTTTGTGACTTTTAAGTGATGAGAATCATTCTTTTCAGTAAGGCTTTCTTTGCAGATGTCTGCATTAAATGATGTTCCTAGCAAGTAACTAAAAAGGGGCAATTACAAAGTAATAGTAGGATGTTAAGCATACTACTGTTACAATTTTATTTTGAAGGGTTGCCGATACATTTACATAGTTCAAAAGTGAATAACATTGAAAAGTAAAGCCTCTCATGTCCATTTTATCCTCCATTTCAAAGACTCATATTTCATAGGAGGTAACTCCTAAGAAAGGTAATTTGATCTTTTCCACATAATGTAAACATTTGAATATGTACAAAGGCTTAATTTGACTCATCTGATTGTTTAAATGCAAGGTTCTTACAGTGGTTTTTATCCATAAGTATTAGCTTATAATTTTGCAGAGTGATGAATATGGTTGTTAGCTGATTAGCAATAAGATTCTATAGCCTTAAACTATCCAATAGAGTTTCTGTGGGTGAGGCAGCAGGCTATTAATGAAACTTGAAATTTCACAAAACAGTTTCTTGTGTTTGTATAATTTGCTTTATAAACAAGCATACAAGTGCAACAGTGCCATTTAATAGTTGAAGCTATTTCTGTGCACAAATATTGGGTTTTAATTTACATGAAAACAAAGAGCACTGTTTTTGTATTTTCTCCCAGAGTGCCTTTCTGTTAAAGTCCTAGAAGTAAAAAGTTAACATTTTGTGGCATAAATGTAAGAGTCTTATTTTTTCTGTGAATACTAAATGCTACTTGCTTTTTAGTATGGGTACTGATGTTAAGTCATACTTCATATATGATACTTAGTCAAAAACAGCAAGATGAAAGGATTATTTTCTAGTTGGTTAATCTTTTGTTTTTCTGATTATTTTTGTTGACAATATAAGACCTCAGATTGTATATATCAAATGACTGGTAATGTAAGCAAGGCTATTCAGGAATTGGGGCTATCAGTTGCCTCAGTAGTTAGAGATCTTTCTAACACATTCTTTTGTTTTTGTTTTGTTTTTTGAGATAGGGTGTCACTTTGTTGCCCTCAAAGTGCTTGAGTCATCATTGCTCACAGCAACCTCAATCTTAATGGGTTCAAGTGATTGTCTTGCCTCCGCCTGCCACAAGGCCTGCCTAGTTGTTTTTTTTTTTTTTTTTTTTCTACTCAAGCTGTTGCCCTGGGTAGAGTGCTATGGCATTATAGCTCACAGCAACCTCCAACTCTCAGGCTCAAGCAATCTTGCCTCAGTTTTTCTATTTTTAGTAGAGGTGGGTTCTCACATTTTGCTCAGGCTGGTCTCAGACTTGGTGAGCTCAAGCAGTCCACCCACCTTGGCCTCCCAGAGTGGTAGGATTACAGGCATGAGCCACCGTGCCCAGCCCCTTTCTAGCACATTCTTAAATTTTAGGCACAAGTAAGAACTGTTCACAATATAGCACTAACTTAGGCACTTAACCTTTTTATTTTTTATTTATTTTGCAGTTTTTCACCAGGGCTAGGTTTGAATCCGACACCTCCAGCATATGGGGCTGGCGCCCTACTCCTTTGAGCCACAGGCACCACCCCACTTAACCTTTTTAAAACTCTGGATCAGCCAGAAAAAAATACAAACTCAAATACTAGTGTCTTGAGTTAATTTCTCAGACTAATCCTGCGTGCATAACCCATGGTAAAGTAACAGTGTTACCTGGTTCTTGCTACATAATATATATTTTTTTATTTATTTTTTTAGAGATGGTCTCATTCTGTCACCCTCAGTAGAGTCCTGTGGCGTCACAGCTCATGGTAACTTCCAGCTCTTGGGCTTAGGTGATTCTCTTGCCTCAATCTCCTGAGTAGCTGGAACTACAGGCACCTGCCACAAGGCCTGGCTATTTTTTTGTTTGTTTGTATGGGTTTTTTTGCAGTTTTTGTCTGGGGCTGGGTTGGAACCCGCCACCCTCGGTATATGGGGCTGGTGCCCTACCCACTGAGCCACAGGCGCTACCCAGCTACATAATCTTCCATCTCCCTCCCCATCTCTAAAAATGTGTTCAAACGTGACTTAGAATGCAATGTAAACAGATGATTTAGATTTTCTTGTGTGGTACTGCATCTGCTCTTACAGAACCTCAGAACCTCAAGCACTTCTTTAAAGAAAACTGTCTTAAGGCATCCTGGTGTTCTGGTTCCATGTCCACCCTAATGAGAAAAGTTTCCTTTCTAAAGTCAGATTTCCAGAGGAATCCTTCCTTTAGACCTACCCCATACTAGGTCTTCGAAATAATAATAGGCAGGCGTGGGACCTGTAGCTCAAGCGGCTAGGGTGCCAGCCACATAAACCAGAGCTGGCAGGTTTGAATCCAGCCTGGGGCAAGACTATGTTATGGTCCATTATTTAACTTTCAAGAAACACAGTTGACAGCATTCCTTCTGATTCACCCATGCAAGTTTCAACTTGCTCAGCTTATTAGTGTTGCTGGGAGGGCTTCATTGGTTTCTATCCACGTGAATTTTACATTTCTTGATTTTTGTGTATCTCAAAACTTTTGTAATGACACATACCTGACTAATTGCTGACTAGGACATCTCATACTTTACTTTTTGTCCAAGCTAGAGTTTTCCTGACAATTTTCCTAAACCAGGGAGTGTATTGTGAAAAAATTCCTCTTAAACTGTGGGAATCAGAAGAGAACCTTCTGGGCTAGGTGCCCATAGTACAGTGGTTAGGGCTGGCGGGTTTGAACCCAGCCCGGGCCAGCTAAACAACAATGACAACTGCAACAACAAAAAAAATATCCTGGCGTTGTGGCGGGCACCTGTAGTCCCAGCTACTTGAGAGGCTGAGGGAAAAGAATCACTTAAGCCCAAGAGTTTGAGGTTGCTGTGAGCTGTGACACCATAGTGAGACTGTCTCAAAAAAAAAAAAAAAAAAAAAAAAAAACCTTCTGAAAATTGCTCATTTAATCCTCATACTGATAAACTAAGAATCTATAACCTATGAAAATAATTTGTATAAAATTGATTATTTTTATTTTTTTTTAGAGACAGATTTTCACTTTATCACCCTCACTGGAGTGCTATAGCATCATAGCTCACAGCAACCTCCAACTCTTGGGCTTAAGCTATTCTCTTGCCTCAGCCTCCCAAGTATCTGGTACCATAGCCACCCGCCACAACACTTGGCTATGTTTTAGTTGTAGTTGTCATTGTTTGGCAGGCCCGGGCTGGGCCTTTGTCATTGTAGTTTGGACTGCCACTCTGGTGTATGTGGCTGGCGCCTTAGCCACTTGAACTACAGGCACCGAGCCAAAAATAGAAAACTTTTAAATTACTTTTCCCAAATACTATCTATCAGTGGTTCTTGTGCCAATAGCTGATGATGCTTTAAATTTCCTACATCAGTGGTGTTCAATAGAAATTTAGTTTAAGCCATGATGTAATTTTTAAGTTTCCAATAGCCACATTTTAAACAAAAAGGTCAAATTAATTTTAGTATATTTTATTTAATTCCCTATGTCCAAAACATCACTTCAACATGTAATCATCATAAAAATTGAAATATTTTATATTCTTTCTTATCTTTGATTCCTTGGAGTAAGTCTCAGACTTATCCCTAAGACTAGCCACATTTCAAGTTCTCACTAGTTACTCTATTACATAGCATAGTCCTAGACTATGAAAGGCATCTTTAAGGACCCCAGGCAATTTTCACACCTATCCAAATCTACCCAATGATGTGCAGCTCTTATACAGAAGTCCCCAGATTGGTTTGATCATAACCTTTGGTACTGAATTCTATATAGCATCTCAAACTTTATAGTAAAGTTCATTGTTCGGTGGCATGGATTTGTAAAACTAAGAATCAATAGCTGTGTTTTAAATGAGCTAGATGTGTGATATGTAGTAGAAACCCAACGAAACAGGCCTTTTAAAAATGTTTCAATAGGACTGTCTATAGTGGTTCAATCCTATAATCCTAGTACTCTGGGAGGCTGAAGCATGAGGATCACTTGAGCTCAGGAGTTCAAAACCAGCCTAAGCAAGAGTGAAACCTCCATCTTTACCAAAAATAGAAAAAAATGGGCGGCGCCTGTAGCTCAAAGGGGTAGGGCGCCAGCCCCATATTCCGGAGGTGGCGGGTTCAAATCAGCCCCGGCCAAAAACTGCAAAAAAAAAAAAAAAAAAAGAAAAAAATAATAGAAAAAAATTAGAAGGGCCTGTGACAGATACCTGGACTTCTAGCTACTCAGGAGGCAGGAAGATCACTGGAGCCCAAGAGTTTTTTGAGGTTACTGTGAGCTAGGCTGAGGTCATGCACTCTAGGCCAGGTAACAGAGCAAAACTCTGTCTCAAAAATATATATATAACTTGCCTTGTCATTGTAGTTTGGACTTTCCTGATAACCATTTCCCACTCCTCTCAAACACATACCAGGATCTCAAGACATCATACACGATGCATGATTTGCAAGCCAAGAAATGTGAGTTTCAAGGGTAGCATCTTACAACCATGTTAAGTCCAAATATCTTCTCATAGCCCTGGCTGAATTGGCAAGGTACTGTTCTGTGTAATGAAGACAAACCATCACTGCACTTTTATTTTCAAGGCTAAAATAGTAGAGAAGATGAAATGTCATCTGAGTCTATTTAGGACAACACACTTTACTATTATGATTATTGTTAGAGACAAAGTCTCACTTTGTTGCCCTCGGTAGAGTGCTATGACATCACATGGCTCACAGCAACCTCCAGCTCCTGGACTTAGGTGATTCTCTTGCCTCAGCCTCCCACATAGCTGGGACTACAGGTGCCCTCCATAGCGCCCAGCTATTTTTTTGTTGCAGTTTGGCTAGGGCCAATTTCAAACCCACCACCCTCAGTAGGTGTGCCCAGTGCCCTACTCACTGAGCCACAGGCGCCACCAACACACTTTATTATTAAGTGATCTCTTTTCTGCTGTATACTTTCTCCCTGAACACATATTGTAGCCTGCTATTTCTGGATAGGTATTTTAGAATCAATCTTTGAAACACTTTTAATGAGATTTGCTTGTATCACACCTAAGAATGAGAAGGTAGCCTAAGTCTTTTAGCAAAGTCATTCACAAAATGATGGATAACCAAAATCAACTTGGGAGTTAAAAACATGCACTTTGGTCTTAATTTATTCCCGCTAAATCAGAACATGTGGGAAAAATTTGTATTTTTGACAGTCCTCTCCTAAGTGATTCTGTTAATTAGCCATACTTGTGAAACATTGATTTAGAAAACACTTCTCTCCCACAAATAGCCCACACATAAGGAGAGAGGTCAGCTTGGACACTCTAGTGGCTCACTTATGTGAACTGTTGTAAATATGGTTTCATTATCTATGTATTTAGCCCCATTTCAAAGTGCAGGTATGCATGGTGTCATTAGAAGTCTTGTGTTTATTGTTTTCTATACATGAGACCACATTAGAATATTTTGCAAAAATGCTGACCCAGGAGCAAACCCATATCCATTTAATCTGATGGTTCCTCAACATATAGCTCAGACATTTCCCCAGGAAAATCTTTCTGACAAGTAACCACTTAATCATGTTGCTCTTTGGAATTTGGTGAAACTCAATGATAAAACTCCAACTCAAATGGGTACTTCCCTCATTTTACCTACTTGTTCATTGATAACTCTTTTATGTACCATGCTTGAAGGAACAAAGAATCATTTTTTCTACTGCTTTATGTGACTTGTCTAGAACAGTTCCTTAAGAATCTGAGACACGTAAATCAGATATTTCCCCGGATATCCATCGTCAGGGTTCCCTGGCACAACTTCAGACTCTTGTTCAGAAACATTTTTAGAATGGTAGGCAATCACTTAGTTGAATGTAAGTACAGAGTCAAAAGCTAGGTGTAAATATTTAGTTATCACCAGGTCTTGGCTTCATTTCTCTAAATGCAGCCCAGGACCACCTGAGCATATGCTGAGAAATACAGAAGAATTATTGAAATAGATTTTTTGCCCCCAAGATATGGGACAGATGTGTGAAGAAGTGTCCCCCAAAATCTTCCTGGAAACATGGGAAGGGCACCAAGACTATAGAGAGGCAGAGTTGACCTTAGCTACGGAGGCTGGGTGTCACTGAGTAACTAAGTCTCAAAGAGAAATGTAGGAGAAAACAAATCAGGGAACTTGAAGTTAGATAGACCTGGCCTCAAGCCTTTGCTTCAGTTCTAATAGTTATACAGTTTGTGGCAAGTTATTTAATGCTTTTGCTTCCTCAGTAGGACAGTGAGCCTAACAAGACAACTCTATAGTTTGTTTGTTTTGTTTGTTTGTGTCCCAAATAGGTGAAATAATATCTGAAGAGTTGAGTACAGTATTTAGCACACAGTAGATGTTAATGCTCAAAACTGTATTCTTTCTTGGCACTCTGCCCTCCTTGACATAAGCTATCTTAGTCAAGTTAAGAAAGGTCTGCGCTTCAAAGGAGTGAAGCAGACACCAAAGCCAAGCTCTCATTGATTATTGAGTAAACAAGATGATTCATCTCTCTCTTATGGAAGGAAAGAGCCACATTATTGAGATGAACTCTGGAAATAAAGCTCCTATAATTCTTATCTAAATGAGATCACCTGTGTTATAAGAGCAGGTCATTAACTGCAGCCCAACTGGGTAGAGTGAAGGGGTCTAGGGGAGATGCAGACCTCTGGAAGGTATCTGGAAGAATTTGATGAGGTCTTTGCTGCAGAGAGCAGCAGATATCAAAAGTGGTTCCCTTGGTGGACTTCTTAAGATGAAAAATATAATGACATTGGGGACCTGCTGAGGGGAGGTAGGATGAGCTAGTGCATAGCGGACATGGCTACCTGCAGATAGTAGCTTATTGGCTTAATTACAGTTTTCTCTTCTTGGTGCTTTTTGACCTGAGTATTTCCTAGTTGCTGGGCCATCTCATAATAACAATTTGGGTTCGTAGCACCACCACAGTGTGTTACATGGGTTGCAATGAACTTCAGCGTAAGCTGTTGCTGTAAATGATCTACAGCAGACTCCTCCCACATCCATGAAGGGTGTTAAACTAGATTTGACTTTATATGCCAAACCAGGGCCAAGTTGTTCAAAATTCCTCTTTATCTTTTCTCTCCTAGGTGAATGAATCACACCATATAAATATTTGAAGAAGATAAATTTAATGTGGCATTTTCTACCTGTACTACCCAAATTGAGCTAATGAGATTTATTGAGTTCATTAAGAGATTCCTAGGAATTGAAACTATCAGTTAATCATCTCCTTAGTAAAGTTAGATCAATAATAAATCTTTTTTAAAAAGACATGAATTACATAGTCATGGAGTCAGGACACCACTATAATATCATAGCGCTTTTTCTGCAGTGACAATGATCTGGTGTGACATTATTTATTTGTTCTTTTTTTTTTTTTTTTGTAGAGACAGAGTCTTACTTTACCGCCCTTGGTGGAGTGACGTGACTTCACAGGACTCACAGCAACCTCCAGCTCTTGGGCTTCCGTGATTCTCCTTCCTCAGCCTCCTGAGCAGCTGAGACTACAGGCGCCTGCCACAACGCCCAGCTATTTTTTGGTTGCAGTTCAGCCGGGGCTGGGTTTGAACCTGCCACCCTCGGTATATGGGGCTGGCGCCCTACTCACTGAGCCACAGGTGCCACGGTCTCATTTTGTTGCTGTGACAGTAGATGTTGTAGTGGCCTCATCGTAGCTCACGGCAGCCTCAAACTTCTGGGCTCAAGTGATCCTCCTGCCTCAGCCTCCCGAGTAGCTGAGACAACAGGTACACATGACCACTCCTGGCTAATTGTTCTAATTTTGTTGAGACTGGGTCTCACTAGTCCTCAGGCTTCTTGAACTCTCAGCTTAAAGTGATGCCCCAGCCTTGGCCTCCCCAAATGCTAGTAGTATAAGTGTGAGCCATTGTGCCCAGCCTCACATTTAAGACATATAACAAAAAAGGGCAATTCCAAAAATAGTCAGCATTGTTATTATGGTTATTGTTATTCATTTGACTTTATTTCTCAGCATATTCACGGGAGTTGGCTGTCAGTAATAGTTCCTCATGAATGATTTCTCATTGGTGATTCCTATGTTCTGAATGTTGGTGTACCCCCCAAATTCATATGCTGAATACTAATTGTCAGTGTGATGGTGTTAGAAGGTGGGAACTTTAGGGGGTGGTTAGGTCGTGAGGGCAGAGTCCTCGTAAATGGGCTTACCTCTCTTATAAAAAGGATTCCAGAGAGCTGCCTTGCCATGCCACCATGTAAGTTTACAGTGAGGAGATGTAAACAGTTAATCATCTCCTTAGCAAAGCTGCTCTCACCAGGTCCGGAATCTGCTGGGGCCTCGATCCTGGACTTGTCAGCCTCCAGAACTTTGAGAAATACATTTCTGTTGTTACTAACCTACCCAGTAGGCTGGGTGGCTCATACCTGTAATCCCAGGAGGCCAAGACAGGTGGATTGCCTGAGCTCACAGGTTCGAAACTAGCTTGAGCCAGAGCGAGACCTTGTCTCTCAAAATAGCCAGGTGTTGTGGCTGGCGCCTGTAGTCCCAGCTACTCAGGAGGCTGAGACGAGAGAATTGCTTGAGCCTAAGAGTTTGAGGTCACTGTGAGCTGTGATCCCAGATTACTCTACTGAAAGCAATGAGCACAAACAGAATAAGACGGTAGTATTACAAGTTGCACGTCCCAGCTCAAACACAAAACAACAGTTTTATTTGGTATCAAACATCATCCTGCATCATGAAAAACTGTTTTTTATTTGCCCTTGTTTTCTTTTTCTTTTCTTTTCTTTTTTTTTTGAAACAGAACCTCAAGTTGTTGTCCTGGGTAGAGTGCTGTGGCATCACAGCTCACAGCAACCTCCAACTCCTAGGCTCAAGCAATTCTCCTGCCTCCGCCTCCCAAGTAGCTGGGACTACAGGCACCAGCCACAACGCCTGGCTATTTTTTGGTTGCAGCCGGCATTGTTGTTTGGTGGGCCCAGGCTGGATTCAAACCTACCAGCTCAGGTGTATGTGGCCAGCGCCTTAGCTGCTTGAGGCATAGGCAGCGAGCCTGCCCTTGTTTTCTAATACTAAATGATTTTCAACAATTATTGACTGTTATATGCTTTTTAGCTTGTAGCAACATTCTAAAACATAAAGGTCTTAAACACTAAAACATCAATATCTTTCTCTTAAGTCTTCAGGATAAACAATGAAATATTTCTTGTATCATAGTTTAGATAATATCAGTAACCCACATGATGTCTCAAAAGATTACAGTTAAAGAATACCGGGTTGAATCATTAAGTTCCCAAATTCATCCTAGAAAAAGTGCTTTGAAGGGTGGACGAGGTGCTGGCATCAGTGCACCCCTCCCCAAGCGGAGTACTTAGAAGGTTACCATAGTGATATTCAGCTCGAGGTATACAGCACTTTTTCTAAGAGGAGTTTGCAAACTCAGTTGTCAACAGATATAACAAAGCCAAGAAAATGTGACCAAAACGTCTTGCATGTGACCAAAACGTCTTGCATTAACTATTAAAGTATAATATAGAAAGACTAATTATGTGACTATAATTCAAACGTATCTTACATGAACATAAGTGAGGAAGAATTTAGCCACAGGCAACAACCATATTAATATGTACTATATCCTTGATATAAAGATTCAGTAAAGAAACAAATAGCTGTCTTTGAGAAGTACCATAATGAAAAACATTGTTTTTTATGATTGTGGGGAATATTGGTCTTTGTTTCAATGTTGATATGTACTTTGAAACGTTCAGAGAAAATGATCTTTAGTTATATCAGAAACAATGCTAAGTGCTCACTTCTGACAAAGATTCTCTACTTAACCAAAGCAGAATCAGACCCCCTCTGGGCTCTTTCAACAAAGCCCATCCTTGGGCCTGTCCTCAAAGCCCGATTTTTAGCAAGAATCTCGCTAAGATAGGTTAGCCCTAATCCCTCATCCCAGATATTTGATCACCCTCAATTTCTGACCAAATTCTTCACCACCTGCCATCCCCCAGGTGGTATCTGATCACCGTAGCCTGCTTTCAGCAAGAATACCATTAGGTGTGTTAGCCAGAATTCCCCTCCCCCCCCCAACCTCTGATGTTTCCTCTTAGTAACATTTTTCCAGATTTCCTTGTAATTAGTTGTGTGTCAAAGTCTGACCAACGAACTGTAGGTAGAAGGAATCTAAGCCATAGGTTGGCTCTTCACAACACGGTGCTTGGGCCCCTTCTCTCATTTCCCTGCTGAGGTGACTTTGGTACCACATTTTCCAGTGGCATAGTGACCTGATGGAGGGCAGCTAACTGACCACACCACAGTGAGTCATGGATGAGGTTTTGCTGTGTTACTGCTTTGGGGCTGAGCTCACTGATGTAGGCTGTGGATCATGCCAGCTTATAAAAACATCTACCTGGAAGAAAACAATTACATGTGTGTAAAGCTCCTGGAATCAAAGACTGGTGGCAATATGATCATCTTTGTATTACTCAGCACATTTCACAGTGCCTGACTTTTTTTTTGAGACAGTCTCACTATGTCGCCCTTGGTAGAGTGCCGTGGCATTACAGCTCAGCTCACAGCAACCTCCAACCCTTCGGTTTAGGTAATTCTCTTGCCTCAGCCTCCCAAGTAGCTGGGACTACAGGCGCCCGCCACAACGCCTGGTTATTTTTTTGTTGCAGTTTGGCCAGGGCCGGGTTCAAACCCACCACCCTTGGTATAGGGGGCCAGTGCCCTACCCACTGAGCCACAGGTGCCGCCATGACAGGTAACATCAGAGTTGTACTTGGGTCCTACACCCAAGGAAGGTACCATATATCCATATTTTGTACCTATTGGGTGGGAAACTATTGGACCTCCTCTCTTCCTCTCTATTTTTGAGTTTAATTAAGTTTTTTCTCTTGTGTAAGTCAGTAATTATTAATTCCTAGTTTCAAATTAGCATTGTGTACATGTGATGCTTGTTTTTCCAATCTTACAAGACTTTACTGCAGAGAATTTTCTCCAAATCCATCCAGGTTGTTAAGAAGGACACAAAATTTTCTTTTTTTTTTTTTTTAGGGATGAATGGTATTCAATGGCACACATATACCACAGTTTATTAATCCATTCATGTGTTGATGGGCACTTGGGTTGTTTCCACATTTTCATGATTATGAACTGAACAGCTATGAATATTCTGTTTATTTTTATTTACATCAGAAATTAATCTCCTTCAGCTCCTTTCCAACCTTGGCCTGGCAGAATGGCCAAGGGATGTGAAGAAGAGGGCTGGTCTGCCATCAACAGGTGGTGACTTGAGACTGTATCAGCATTCACAAGGGCATCCATGAAGTGGGCTTCAGGAAATGTGCCCCTCAGGCACTCAAAGAAATCTGGAAATTTGCCATGAAGGAAACGGGGACTCCAAATGTGTGCATTAAAACCAGGCTCAACAAAACTGTCTGGGCCAAAGGAATAAGGCATGTGCCATACTATATCCCTGTATAGTTGTCCAGAAAACATAATGAGGATAAAAGTTCACCAAATAACCTCTGTACTTTGGTTACTTACCTATCTGTTACCACTTTCCAATGTCTACAGTCAACGTGGATGAGAACAAGTGATTGTCAGATATGTTAAATAAAGTTATAAAACCAAACACACACAAAAGAAATTGATCTCCTTCAAAAACCAGTATTTTTTAGGCAGTAATGCTACTTGTGATGAAAATTCATTACTTAATATTTAATTTTATTTTTTATATTTTTATTTTTTTTGAGACAGAGTCTCACTTTGTCACCCTGGGTAGAGTGCCATGAAGTCATAGCTCACACCTCAAGTTCCTGGGTTCAAGTGATCCTCTTGCCTTAGCCTCCCGAGTAGCT
The DNA here is from genome assembly GCA_963574355.1 of Loris lydekkerianus. Classification (NCBI taxonomy): domain Eukaryota; kingdom Metazoa; phylum Chordata; class Mammalia; order Primates; family Lorisidae; genus Loris; species Loris lydekkerianus. The sequence continues at coordinate 29,938 of CAUYPK010033407.1, forward strand.
GGGACCACCAGTGTCTGCCACAATGCTTGCCTATATTTTTAGAGACAGGGTCTCTCTCTTGCTCAGGTGGGTCTTAAACCTGTGAGCTCAAGCAATCCACAGGCCTTGGCCTCCCAGAGTGCTAGGATTACAAGATGAGCTACTTCGTCCAGCCTTATCATTTTTTTACACTGACTTATTCCTTCTGATGACATCTTATTTTTTAACTACTTTAACAAAAAATCAGCAACTACAAAAATAAAACACAGCAAGTTCTTCCCATGTGTCCAGCTCTCTGATGTTAAACAGGCAGAACACACTTATTTTAAAAGAAAAGATAGTGATATGCACTCCAATTTGGGCAACTAGCTCATAATATTAGCAAAATATCCTGCATTGTCCACCAAGGAATATTGGTTATTTTTATCATAAAAAGGTTATCAATATATGGAAAAAAATCTAGAAGAAACCTTATCAGTTAATACAGTAATTTTTTTTTGAGACAGAGTCTCACTATGTTGCCCTCGATAGAGTGCTGTGGTATCACAGCTCACAACAATCTCAAACTCTTGGGCTTAAGCCATTCTCTTGCCTCAGCCTCCCAAGTAGCTGGGACTACAGGTGCCTGCCACAATGACTGGCTATTTTTTGGTTGAGTTGTCATTGTTGTCTAGCAGGCCTGGGCCAGGCTTGAACCTGCCAGCTTTGGTGTATATGGCCACTGCCCTACTCATTGAGCTACGGGCACTGAGCTATAATTTTAACATTTATTAACTCATCTTTTTTTTTTTTTCTAAGACAGAGTCTTACTATGTTATGTCACTCTTGGTAGAGTGCTGTGGCCTCACAGCTCACAGCAACCTCAAACTCTTGGGCTAAGTGATTCTCTTGCCTCAGCCTCCCAAGTAGTTGGAATAACAGGTGCTTGTCACAACACTTGGCTGTTTGTTTTTTTTGTTGTTGTTGCAGTTGTCATTATTATTTAGCAGGCCTGGGCTGAGTTTGAACCTGCCAGCCTGCTTATTGGTATTTATTTATTTTTTAAGAGACAGAGTCTCACTATGGTGCACTTGGTTGAGTGCCGTGGCAACATAGCTCACAGCAACCTCCAAATCCTGGGCTTAAGCGATTCTCTTGCCTCGGCCTCCCAAGTAGCGGGGACCACAGGTGCCCACCACAATGCCTGGCCCTTTTCTGTTGCAGCTGTCGTTGTTTAGCTGGCCCAGGCTGGGTTCCAACCCGCTAGCTTCTGTTTATGTGGCTCATGCCATAACCACCGTACAATATTCTTAATAGAGGGAAAAGGCTTCCCTGGGACCAGTCTGGTCTGGCACAGAGCAGCAGCCATGTGATGAGTACCCACACCCAGAGTCAAGTGGGACGTCTTAACAATACCTGAAATCCAGTTGTGCCAGTTGGGATAAGTCAAGGGAGGAGGTTTGGTGGGCTGTGCAGTGGAGGGAACCTTTACCAAAATGACTAGAGAAATGACAAGAACAATTATAACTGACAGATCAGAACAGCCTGCTCAGATAATCTAAAAATGAGTCAGGACTACAGGATGATGACAACTTTGACAAGAATTTTGGAAGTGACAACAAATGGAAAGCTTCATGCATCCAGATCACCACAACTGTTAATTAGAGCTCCCAAGGGCCTGATGCATTTAACAAAGGATTGTTTTATATGCCTTTTAATCTTCAAATGCTTCAATAAATTCATATTTTTGAAATGAAGACATTTCTTTAGAGCTCTGTAACTCTTCCAAAGTCTAAGTCTGGAGTTGGTGGAGTTAGGACTAGTTTGTGCTAGGCATGACACTAGCATGGCAAAGATTTCAGACTGTGCTCCTGGTGCCAACAGCCTTTTACTAGTTTCTTTGGAAAAATTAAAATAATTCTTATGCTGATTACAGCTCATTATTATCGATCTCCCTCAGCTCCAACATCTTTTTTTTTTTTTAAAGCGATTCTTATTCTGTTGCCTGAATTGAGTGTAGTGATGTTATCACAACCTCAAACTTCTGGGCTCAAGCGATCCTCCTATCTCAGCCTATCAAATAGCTGGGACTACAGGAACATGCCACCAACCCCAGCTAATTTTTAAAATTTTTTTGGTAGAGTCAGCATCTTACTATGTTGCCCAGGCTGGTCTCAAACTTCTGGCCTTCAGTGATCCTCTTTTTTTTTTTTTTATTTATTTATTTTTATTTTTTGTAGAGACAGTTTCACTTTACCACCCTCGGTGGAGTGCCATGATGTCACAGGACTCACAGCAACCTCCAGCTCTTGGGCTTCTGCAATTCTCCTGCCTTAGCCTCCCTAGCATTGAGGGATCCTCTTACCTTGGCCTCCCAAAGTGCTAGGATTACAGATATGAGCCACTGTGCCTGGCTTCTTCTTTTTTTTTTTTTTCCTTGCAGTTTTTGGCTGGAGCCAGGTTTGAACTTGCCACCTCCAGTATATGGGACCAGCACCCTACTTCTTTGAGCCACAGGCACTGCCCCCCCCCCTTTTTTTGAGATAGAATCTCACTCTGTCACCCTGGGTAGAGTGCCATAGTGTCATTATAGCTCACAGAAACCTCAAACTCTTGGGCTCAAGACAGCTTCTTTTCTCAGCCCCTAAATAGCTGGAATTATAGGAACCTGCCAACTCCTAGCTGGTTTTTCTATTTTTAGTAGAGATAGGATCTCACTCTTGCTCAGGAGGTCTTGAGCTCCTGAGCTCAAGCAATCTTCCCACCTCAGCTCCCCAAAATGTTGGGATTACAGGAGTGAGCCACCATGCCCAGCTATGTGCCTGGAATTTTTAATCTAGTAAATCATTCATTGCTATTAAATCAACTTAATTTCCTTCAAAACATTCTATAATTCAAGACATGCCCTTTTTCTATATAGAAGTAAGGTTGATGAGATATTTAAATTTTAGTTTTAATAATAGTTTTACTAAGTGAGTATAGGAATTTCAACAAGGAATTTGCATGGCCCTGGCATTCAAAGGTAATATTAGAACTATGGGAATGAGGATGAGATTAATGTAATTCACTGGTGAGAAGGAAAGGCTAAGACCTTTCTGAAGACCTTTATGTACCATGTCTGATCATCCTTTAGAAATAATAGAGGATCTTATTTAAAAAGAAAAAAACATTTCCACCAATAACCAAGATATATTTGTTATTAATGTAAAAAAAAATTTTTTTTGAGACAGTCTCATCATGTCACTCTCGGTAGAGTGCTATAGTGTCACAGCTCACAGCAACCTCCAACTCTAGGGCTTAAGCAATTCTCTTGCCTCAGTCTCCCAAGTAGCTGGAACTACAGGTGCTCGCCGTAATGCCTGGCTACTTTTTGACTGCAGTTATTTAGCTGGCCCGGGCCAGGTTCGAACCCACCACCCTTGGTGTATGTGGCTGATGGGGTAACTGCTGTGCTACAGGTGCCAAACCTAATCTAAAATGTTTACTTTATTTTTAGTTAAGGATTTTAGTCTTCTTTCCTTCTTTTTTTTTTTTTTTTTTTTGAGACAGAGTCTCAAGCTGTCGCCCTGGGTAGAGTGCTATGGCATCACAACTCACAGCAACCTCCAACTCCTGGGCTTAAGCAATTCTCTTGCCTCAGCCTCCCAAGTAGCTGGGACGACAGGTGCCCACCACAATGCCTGGCTATTTTTTGATTGCAGCCATCATTGTTGTTTGATGGGCCAGGGCTGGATTCGAACTCACCAGCTCAGGTGTATGTGGCTGGCACTTTAGCTACTTGAGCCACAGGCATGGAGCCTTGTTATAAATTACTTCGACATAGTTATATAAGCAAAGAGTAGAGAATCCTTACTTTTTCTCTCTTTATTATTAGAAAATAAATAGCTCTTGTTAATTAGCTTGACTTAATCATTCCATATTGTGTACATGTATCAAACTTCACACAGTACCTCATATATAATCATTTGTCTGGTTGGGCACAGTGGCTCACGCCTGTAATCCCAGCACTTGGGAGCCAAGTTGGATGGATTGCTTGAGCTTAGGAGTTCCAGACCAGCCAGAGAAAGAGTGAGACTCCATCTCTAAAAATAGCCAGGCACTGTGACGGGCGCCCTGTAGTCCCAGCTACTTAGGTGGCTGAGGCAAGAGACTTGCTTAAGCTCAAGAGTTTGAGGTTGCTGTGAGCTATGACGCCACAGCACTCTACTGAGGACCACAAAGTGAGACTCCGTCTCAGAAAAAAAAAAAAAAATTATTTGTCAATGAAAAACAAGATTTGTTTTTTTTTTTGTTTGTTTGTTTGTTTTGAGACAGAGTTTTACTATGTCATCCTTGGTAGAGTGCTGTGGCGTCACAGCTCATAGCAACCTCAAATTCATAGGCTTAAGTGATTCTCTTGCCTTTGCCTCCCAAGTAGGTAGGACTACAGGCGCCTGCTACAATGTCTGGTTACTTTTGTTGTTGTTGTTGTTATTGTTGTTTGGCAGGCCCAAGCCAGGTTTGCACCCACCAACCCTGGTGTATGTGGCTGGCGCCCTAGCTGCTGAGCTACAGGCTCCGAGCCACAAAATAAGATTTTTAAACAATTAATTAAAAACAAAAGCCATGGTTTCTCAGATCAGACCGAAGGGAACCTGCAGATCAGAGCCTCAGGGAAACTGCAGGTTGCATGTGAATCTGCCATGAAGCGGCTCTGTGACTACAGACAAATTGCTTCACCCGTGGGATCTTCAGCTCTCCTCGCTTGTAAAATGAAGGTTCTGCTTTACACAGCATTCAGTGTTTCCAGCTTTAACACTTCGGGATTCAAGAAGAGAAGACAGAGCTGGTGTAGAGCTCAGAGGGGGCAGCCCAGTAAACTCGCTCTGTGAAGCTCTCCTCACATTGGCTGGTCTCCTGATGTGTCACCACAGACTTTCTTTCTGGCCACCGATGACTTTGTTTAGACTGTCCACACAACATCTACCAGCAAGAGTCTTTCATTTAGCTTCAAGCTTAACTATAGGTCAGTTCTGAGGTAAAATTCAAGTGTACCATCTGATGATGTCTGTGCCCTTGTGGAATGGACAGGTGAGCTCTGAGACAGAGGGTAAGAGGGAGGGAGGGGTGACCTGCAGAGCGGGATCAACAGCTTCACCTACCTTGTCAGTCCTCTGTGCACTGAAAACAGCAAAAGTCTCTGAAGCCCTCACTGCTCAACTGAAATTCTTCGGGAGGAGTCGTCATCAAAATTAATTGAAGGTAGGGCAGCGCCAGTGGCTCAGTGAGTAGGGCGCCGGCCCCATATGCCGAGGGTGGCGGGTTCAAACCCAGCCCTGGCCAAACTGCAACAAAAAAAATAGCCGGGCTGTGGTGGGCGCCTGTAGTCCCAGCTACTCAGGAAGCTGAGGCAAGAGAATCGCTTAAGCCCAGGAGATGGAGGTTGCTGTGAGCTGTGTGATACCACAGCACTCTACCAAAAGGCCATAAAGTGAGACTCTGTCTCTATTAAAAAAAAAAAAAAAATTAATTGAAGGTAGAAAAACACACCCATCAAATGAGCCTCTGGTAAATGGTGATAACAGGGCCAGAACAAGTGTATTTTGAATACCCCATTTCTTCATAAAGGCTGTGCCTTCTTCATTGTTTTTTTTCACTGACAATTGTGCTTTCCCCTTAGACAGAGCTGAACCCCTAAAATGCAAGAAGATGCTCATCCTTGGCTTTCTCAAGAATTCTACCTTGGTTAGTGCGCCTTTCTTTGAAGAGGGCCACTTGCCTTTCCCTGGATGGAGGCAGGATGCTGCCTCCAAATGGCCACATAATCCACTGTCAACCCCCCACCTTGCCAACCCCCACTCTAGGAGCAAAGGCTTCTTGGGCTTTTAGCTTAGTCAGTTTCCGTTTTAGGACCTAGAGTTCTCTCGTCCTCATTTTCCATCAATCCCCACAGTAGAACATGTTCCTTTTCCAGATGTCTCCAACACTGGACCACTAATCTTCCCATCAGCTGTCAGTAAGAAGTCTATTAAATGGCCCAATCTTGAAATCCTTCTGATGAAGATAAATGAGAAGCCAAGTTGTTGTGAGGCCACTCCTGGCGTACATTCACCTCTCAATTGCCTTATTCTCTCTCTGCTCTAAGGCTTGAAAATGCAGAATGGAGACTGGGGTTTCGGTGACAGATGGCAAAGGATTATCTTTCATTTTGTCATCAAGTCAGCCCTCAGCAGGGCCTGAAAAAGACCTTTCTCTGGGAAAATCAGTGGCTTCACATTTCCTCACTTTTAACCAGGTGGAAAAAGCACTTTTCTGATTTCCAAGATAGAGAGCTTACTCTTCCTTGAGGCTAACCCAGCCGGCAAGACAGGCAGATGAGGCTGGCCTCTCTGTTCTGATTTACTTACGCTGCTGCAGGTGCCTCGTGCGTTTTAATTAATGACAATTTGACTGTGCTTGAGCCCTAGCAATAAATACAAAACTGAAGCTATTAAACATAATCCAATAAACAAACCCAAGGAAAGCTGTCTGCCAGTGTTAGTTGCTGCTATTTTTAAAGGGGACAGAAGACTAAATAAAATACAATACTGAAATTAATTTTTAAGGTTGATAAACAGGGACTATCAACATGAATTAAAAATGCCCTTTATGAAAAAAGTTTTAATGCCCTTTACATCTTCTACTGGCTAAGAAGCCACAAATTTATATCCAGATGAAACGTTTGTTTTATTCATTGAACAAGTTCAGGCAAAGGAGGTTATGATTTAATGAGTGGAGAATTCTTGTACAAGGTGTTGAAACAAAGCAAAGAGACTATCGCCGAGATCAAATAGCTTCTAGCCTTAATCAGCAGATGACAAAGAGGTCAAAAGATAAATTGTCAACAGGGAAAAATTGGGGGTGTTTTGTGATCATTTAAGAGAAAGGAAAATTGAGAGGGTTCCGTATTAAAGGAGACAGAATGTTAGCTCAGCGTGCAGAGGATGTTAAGGGGAGAAAAAAACCTGGGTCTGATGTCTGTGCTCAGTCACCGCATGTAGGTAAAGCCATCACATTTGGGTTTGGGGAGCATTTGTAAAGGGCCCTGCACATCAAGTGGGCTGGGCCTTCACGTGGCTTTGAATACTAGTGATGTCCATTCTCCTTTACGTGGCTTTGTGTAGTGGTTCCAGTGACAGACGCATCTGGCAGAGTGATGCGGGCAGACCTGGACATCATTAGCATCCTGAACAGAAACAAGCCATTTCTGCTCATGTCAGCAATCCCTCTCGAGCTGCTCTCCTACACTGAATGTCTGATTCCAGAGACATCGAGGAGCAAGATTAATCCCTTTGTAAGGAATGAGGGGGAGGAGAAGCTGAAAGGAGAGAAGACGACTGACGTGGAAACCTGGCACTCTCACATCACACGCTATTTCTATGACAAAGCAATTTCTTCTTTTCCAAAGCAACAAACACTTATCTCTGGTCTGGGGAATATTAGAATCATTGTTACGGAGGACAGGCCACTGAGGTAGCAAAGAATAATAAAAAAGGATTAGGGGAAAAATAAAAGGTCTCTAAAACCTAAACATGAGATTTTTTCCAACAGACTAACAGTCAGATCTTTCATGTCTTTCCAGTACATTCTCTTTTTTCAAGGATTGACCCAAGACTGGCCTCTCATGTAGTTTTCATTACATGGTTCCCCATTAAAGAAAGGACCTTTCCCTTGGAATGTGAGATTTCTTTGTCTTTGTCTCTGTGAAAATGCAGTGAAGAGACAGACATAATGAAGAACAATGTCTCAACAGGTATTATTAAAATCTCCACATACTCATCCACAAAAATGGTTTGGGATGTATAATACCATGAATCATTCTCGTTATAGGTAAAATGATCTTGTGTGTGCTATTTTAAAGACCTGGCCTACCATTTCCTACATTTTCCTTCCAAAAGCTAACAAAATCCCCAACTAACTAATTTATGAATTTTGAAACTCACCAAAGTGGGAACTACCTATAATTTGACTTAAACTTTAGGTGCTGATGACAAAGGTGAAGCAGGCCCAGTGTATACTAATTCGGTAGCAGAACATGACACATGTCCACACTCATCTCCCCCAAATTAGAGAAAGATGGTTCGCAGAAGATAGAAAGGCTGACCTTAAGTGACTCATGTAAAGTATTTAACATGATGTCTATCCTAGAGTAAGTGCTCAATCAAAAAGCACTAACAAAAAGCAGTCCTAGGAAAAACAGTCACAAGCCAAAGATGAAACTAAGGCCAAATAAAGGGAGAAAATAAATTTAGCAAGGTGGCCATGCTCTGTCATCTCAGATGATACAAAATCAGTTGAGGTAAGGACTGAAAAAGGGCCTTGCAGGGAGGGAAAAGTGCCACAACAGACCAAGATGAAATTATTAGAATGGAGTTGAATTAAGCAGACTAAGCAAACAAAAATACAAAATACCTAAGTCAAGAACCTATGGTATTAGGGTGGCGCCTGTGGCTCAAAGGGGCAGGGTGCCGGTCCCATATGCCAGAGGTGGTGGGTTCAAACCCAGCCCTGGCCAAAAACTGCAAAAAAAAAAAAAAAGAACCTATGGTATTAAATGTTGGTTGAAAGGCCAAGGCATATTGTTCTACCATAAGCTCAAGAATGCATGAACTTGGAACTTCTAAAGAGACAAAGTATAAATTCAGCATTCAGGGTTCCACAATGAATTCATTGTACCAGCCTAGGCAATTAATTAACACTCCCTGGGTCTCAAGCCATCAACAAATAATACCAATGTATAGCTGGATGCCTATAGTCCCAGCTGCTTAGGAGGCTGAGGCAGGAGCATTGCTTGAGCCTAGCAGTTTTAGGCCAGCCTGGAGGGCAACATAGACTCCTTCTATAAAAAAAGAAAAAGTGTTTCATACCATATTCCATAAACATTACTATAAGACAAAAATTCATATATATGTAATCTACATCAAGTCGACTGATAGAAAATAGTGAAAAGATCTGGAAGGCCGAGGCAGGAGGATTGCTGGAGCCCAGAAGTTTGAGGTCAGTGTAAGCTAGGCTGAGGCCATGGTCCTCTATCCTGGGTGACAGAGCAAGACTCTGTCTCAAAAAAAAAAAAAAAAAAAAAAATGGTGAAAAGCAAGAGTTAATTGTTATCAGCAAAATGAGTGTTGCAAAGACTGCTATGACATGTTACTTTCTGCTAATAATATTATACATGCTGGTTTTTAAATTTTCAGATGCTGGGGCTGTAGGACCTGGTTAATACAAGACTAGGGGAAAATTAGTATTCCTACCAGTGTGTCATCTTTGAAGCAAAGGAGTGATTTCAGAAATGAAAGGTCACAGTAGAAGCAGCAGAATAATAATGTCTCAATAATCAGTGAAATTATCTTGAGATAATGAATGCTTCTAGGAGGCAGCAGGGGTGGGGGATGAGAGGAATCAAGTGATAAAAATGGCCCTGACTAGATTTTCTTGAAAAGGGGCTAGGAAATAACCTGGATCTGTTGGCTCAGAATACAGAGTAAAAGATTTTAATTTGGGTGATATGAAATTTCTCTTCCCTGAGAGCATCTTTTATTTGGTAATGATTTTTAAAGGAGAGTTTGTGTGAGCTTTGGGCATTGTTTTTATTCTTCACAACTTCCTTTTGGTCTCCACATGACCAGTCAAGGTCACAAAGTTATGCTTAGTAAAAGAGAAATTGTTAAGAGGGAAGGGGTGGGGGGTGCTGGGAAGCTCTCTTTCGAGGCTTTCAGGTACCACTCAATAGTTCCCATTTTATAACCCTGAGTGCTTGCCTGGGCCAGTGTTCCACATGAGTATTACCTATGAGGTAGATGCTGATAAATCCCCGCCGTGCAGGTGAGAAAATGGAGATGCAAGGAGGTTATCGGCCCACGTCACAGCCCTCGTAAGAGCCAACGCCAGAGTATTCAAACCTACACCCAAACGTACTCAGGCCCTTAACCACTGTGCGTCTTGCTTCTCTGTGGACTCTAACTGTGATCACTTTGCATTGCCAACATTTGCTTCTCAGAATCTTTTACTATGAAAGGGTCTCAATGGCCACTGAGCCCTTTGATCTTTATGTCTTGTCCAGCCACAGAAGATATTTCCATTGCCTGCGTTGTCCCATCACTGCCTGGAGTTGTGTTTCCTCTTACTTGTTTTCCTCATTGGAAATGATGCATATGGCTGTTAAATGCATTCAAATAGAGTGGCTGCAGAAAGGCACTTTCAGGAAGACCATACCCCTTATTAAAGGGTAAGAGAAAGCTTTCTTCCCCACTTAGACATCAGAGAATGATAAAAGGTAGGAAAGCCAGAAAGAGAGCAGGAGGGAAATTCTTTGTCCTGAACCAAGCAGTAGCCTACTCTATCCTTGTTCCAAGAACGGGCTGCTAGGGTGTAAGAAATCCAGTTTGGAGACTCTCACCCCCCACAGAATGAAGTCATTAGCCAACATGTCTTCCTCTCTTTTAAGGAATATGAAATATAAGAAGAATAATTGAGAACCTGACAAGTAACACAGTGACGAAGAGGGGAGGATTTGAGTCAAGTTGCTCGGGTTCATTATCTGGTTATTATCTGTACTAGTCAAGTACATCTTCGTGCAAATTTCTCAGCTTGGAATACATCAGTTTCCTCATCTGGACATCAGTTTCCGCATCTGTATAAGGAATAGTGCCTAGTTTATAACACTGCTATCAAAGTTTAATATAATAACCTATGTAAAGCTGCACATAATAAATGTCAAATAAATATTAGGTATTACTATATTAATGCAACTTGGGGAAGAGAGGTGGGTGAGACTTGGATTAGCTTTCTAATGGGATGCTATAACAGATTACCTATAAACTTAAAGAGAAATTCATCCTCTCACAGTTCAGCCCAGAAGTCTGAACTCAATGTGTTGGCAGAGCTGTCACTCTCTCTGGAAGCTTTAAGGGAAAGTTCTTCCTGATTGCCACTCCTAGCTTCTGGTGGCTATCAGTATCCCCTTAGCTATACCCTTCAATCTCCGCCTCCATTTTCTTTTCTTTTGTTCTTTTTTCTTTTTTTTTTTTTTTGAGACAGAGTCTCACTTTGTTGCCCTAGGTAGAGTGCTGTAGCATCACAGCTCACAGCAAACTGAAACTCTTGGGCTTTAAGCGATTCTATTGCCTTAGCCTCCTGAGTAGCTAGAACAACAGTACCTACACAATGGCTTTTATTTTTTTTAGAGACAGAGGTCTCGCTCTTGCTCAGGGTAGTCTTGAACTCGTGAACTCAGGCAATCCACCCACCTCAGCCTCCCAAGTGCTGGGATTACAGGCATGAGCCATCTCGCCCAGCTGTCTGCCCTATTTTCGTGTGACCTTCTCCATGTGTCTTCTCTCTGTCTCTTATAAGGACACTTATCATTGACTTTAGGGAATAAATCTTGGTATCCAGCATGATCTCATCTCAAAATCCTTCATTAACTTACATCTGCTAAGACCCTTTCTCCAAATAAAGTATCTAGGTATTAGACCATGGACCTGTCTTTTTGGAGGCTACCATTCATTCCACTACTGGTGGTAAGCATATTTTTCACTTTTCTTTTAATCATTTTAATTCAAAGCTTGGCTGTGTATCCAGTATTTTTATGCTATTTCCTAAATGCTGATGGGCTTTCTTTGGCTCAAGAAACATTTATGAGCACTATCTCCGTTAAGCTCAGTGCCATGGAGGAGATAAAAATAAAATATTCTACTCTAAGAAAAGAAATAGCCGAAGATGTTAACAGATGAAAAAACATATCATGCTCATGGCTGGGAAGAATCAACATTATTGAAATGTTTATACTGCCCAACGCAATATAATTTTAATGCAATACCTATTAAAGCTCCATTGTCATACTTTAAAGATAATGAAAAAATAATACTCATTTTGTATGGAATCAGAAATCATATAATCAGAATCGAATAGCCAAGAAATTACTCAGTAATAAAAACAAAGCAGGAGAAATCACGCTGCCAGACTTCAGACTATACTATAAATCAATAGTGATCAAAACAGCATGGTACTGGCACAAAAACAGAGAGGTAGATGCATGGAACAGAATAGAGAACCAAGATATGGTATGCAATAATTGCCAGAATAAAAGTTTTTCAAAAGAATAAATAGGCCAGGCATGGTGGTCTATGCTTGTAATCCTAGAACTCTGGGAGGCTGAGGCAGTTGGATTATTTTAGCTCATGAGTTTGAAAACAGCCTCAGCAAAGTTGAGACTCTGTCTCTACTAAAAAAAAAAAAAAAAAAAAAAAAAAAAAAACTAATAATAATAATAATTGAGTCAAGAGGATCACTTGAGCCCAAGTTGGAAGTTGCTGTCAGCTATGACTTGACATCACTCTACCCAGGTAACAGCTTGAGACTGTCTAAAAAAAAAAAAAAAAAAAGAATAAATGAATGAAAAAGGAAGCCAGCAATTGATAAAAGAAGTGTAGATGAACATCCAAAAAGGCCCAACTAGAATCGGCTATCAGGGATATAGTGAATCAACTCATTACTATTTTATGGTTATCCATAAAAACACTAAGCACCTAGGAAGCAATCAAATTTGTTAACAGAAGTTGCTGTGAGGTTGCATTGTGAAGCTAAAAAGTTTTGGCCAAGTTTTCAGTGAGTGAGCTAGGGAATCAGAGGGTATTTTTGAGCATGTCATCAAAATGGCTGCCTGCATAGCCAAATGAATATGGAGGAAAACCACTGTGGGAGCTAATGGGCTAGGGGAATTGAGACTAATTAAAGGTTTAAAGGTAATGATGGTACCATTCAGTGGCAGCTAAGGGGTAGGAAGCATAGAAGAAGCACAGGAGATTGTGGTTAGAGAGGAGGATCATGGATCAAGTTATGTTATGGTTGTGATGAAGGGATATGGAATTGGAGAAATGAGTTCAGGACCAGAATGAAAAGAATCTTTAATTACTTAGTATGTCTTTTTTAGCTACAAAATGTCTTCCTTGATAATATTATGACACTATTGGCCATTCCGCTTTACAATGGACTTCCTACTCTTCTCACAGTCTACTTCATTATACAGAGCCTATCTGGAAAATTCCTGATAGCATTTGATCATTGACTTTGGAGAACCCCTACCCAAATTAATGATAGAGGAACTTCTCTGTAGCTTCTTTTCATCTGCTTTTTTCTCTGGCTCTTAGGTACTGTGCCTCATTATAAATATTTTCTTTTCGATATCAAAAAGGATCCAAACTCTCTAAAAGGGCCCTGAGTTGATAACTAATTTACTACATAGTAAAATTAGAATAACTAAAAATGGCTTAAAGTCTTCCTAAAACAGGGTTACATGAATATTTTGACAGTGCCTTTCCTGTGTTAAGTCAATGAATAGTAAATAAGGTACGTAAAAGTTAGGGCTTCTGTCAGGGCCCACCCTTACTAGGTTTAAGGTCATCTCCAGGGAGCAACAGCCCCCAGCTCCTTTGCTGTGCTATTGAATATTCATATGGAATTACAGTCTATTGGTAGCACTTTCTTCTACTTAGATTAGACCTGGATTATAGGCTTTCTGACTACATAGCATCAGGAAGAGCAATGAAATCTCAAGGAAAGTGACTCAAATCTCCACATATCTATTTGGCTATTGGCATACCCTCCCAGAAAAAAAGTGTCCCTCCGAGGAATATGAGGCCTTTTGAAACAAATTTCCTACTGTATCAATTTTATATCCATTATGATTAAATGCATGATGGTTTCTAAAATGCTATATATAAATCAGGAATGAAAACATCACATGATAGTGGGTGCAGAGAGGCAGGCACTGGCCTGTTTTGCAGACTACGTACTGGGCTGTTACTTATTAGCATCATGATTAGAATCCTTTCCAATAGGTCCTGTCTATTTTCTTCCTGAAAGCTAGGGTGCTATTGCATTTCAATTGGCAAAGAGTGTTTATAATTCATATTTTTCAAGTAGTAATTGAATTTGTGCAAGTTGAGCCTCATAATTTCTACTGCGGAATCTGAAGGCAGTTGGGATATGCACGTGTGTGTTTTTTCCCTGACTATTAAGTGGTAACTTCAATTTGGGAATGAAATCACCCTCTATTGATTTCCAGTGTATTCTGCCATCGTCCAGATAGCACTTTCAAAGAGTTCTGTAAATGAGATTTGTAGCTTAGGTAATTGCTGCTGCAAAAGCCTGCAATAGAAGGCAAGCTTTATATCTGCCACTTTCTTCATGTTGTAATTTAACTACCTCCTTTCTAAATCAAAGCTGAGTGAAATAGAAAATGAAGTTCTGTTTGATTTTGACTTTGCCTCTTATCTCCTATAGGAAAGAGACACTCTAGACTCTTTGGCCTCAATCCCACTTTATGATGTTAATTTCCTAACTGAAAATTTTTTAAAAAAATAAACTTTGGTCTCAGTACTACTGTGAAACCAATTTATAATAACTCACACTTGCATATGAAAAATGAAACACAATTTTAGCCTGAGATGAAGGAGGGAAGGAAGGGGAGGGAGAGGAATGGGAAGGGGTTGGGAGAGATAGTAGGGGAAAGTAAGGGGACCACAACTATGGAGCAAATTGCAAGTACAAGTTGGATCTATTATGTGTAGAGCACAAATGTTCTAATGTTATAATTGGGTAAATGAGGTGAAAGCTATATTGATTAGTATGATGTAAACACTCTAATTTGTACAAATAATAAACACACTGAAATTGGCATAAATGTATTTATGATCTATATGCAAAAGACTTAATTTAAAAAATAATAATTAAAAAAATGTTGTATAAAGACTTTGGGGCCAAGTCAATAAATAAATAAATAAATAAATAAATAAATAAAAATAAATAAAAAGCTTGTGAACAGCTAAAAAAAATAATAAACTTTGGAACAAATTGCTTGGTATTAATGATCACAGATTACTCTGAGATTTGGGGGATTTTCCTTTATATCTAAAAAATAGTAACCAGAATTTTTTTTTTTTTTTTTTTTTTTGGCAGTTTTGCCCGGGGCTTAGCTTAAACTACCATCCCTGGTACATGGGGCCGGTGCCCCACTCCCTGAGCCACAGAAATTGCCCAGTAACCAATTCTTTTGCAATATTTTTCAGTGGTGTTGGCCAAAGATAAGTAGTTCCATCCCAGAGGAGACATTACTTCCATGTACAGTGCCTTAGTAAGGGTGGGCGTAGGTGTAGACTAAAATTCATCTCTGTAGCTTGATGATGCCTATGCTGGGGCCTGAGTAATAGTCATTGACAATGGTAACCCTCCACCTGGAGCATTACTTGCAGGCTCTCCATCAAGCACCAGCCCCTGTGTCTGAATGTCTAGAAAAACTCATTAGGGGAATGGAGAATTTTGTGCACCTGGGACAGGCCCCTTTTTGCTACCAACATCATAATTAAAATCCTGGGCTAGACTGGTACCATGCTGGTTCTCACTTCCTTTGGCATTCACTCACTTCAACTGTAAGTAATACTTATCTGTCTTCCTCTGTATTTCCTACCTCTCATCCCAGTTTCAAAGTTTTTGGAGGGGAAGGTGGCCTATGCTATAGTTTGAATGTGCCCCCCAAACTTTAAATGTTGAAAATAATCTCCAACACAACAGAGCTCAGAGAGGCAGGGCCTAATAACAGATGATTAATGTTGTTATCACAGGAGTGGGTTAATTATCATGAGAGTCGTTTTGTCACACAAACAAATTTGGCTCTCTCTGGTGCTCTCACTTTCTTGCCTTTCTTACTTCTGCCCTGGGATAATGCAAAAAGAGGGTGCTCACTATATATGGGCCCCTTGACCTTGGACTTTTCAGCCTCCACACCCATGAGCCAAATAAACTTCTGTTGTTTATACATTACCCAGTATATGGTATTCTGTTATAGCATCACAAAATGAACTAAGACAGCACATATTTATATCTTCAGCTTCCCAAATTTCCTATAGATTTTAGCACCTAGCAGGTACGTAATTAATGTTTGTTTAAATAAAAAGGTTTTGTCACTATAGTAAATATTAAGACTCAGGTGAAAGTGTTGGAAATACCTTTATTAAAATGTGAATATCGTTTGAGGAGTAGAGAGCCCCTATAATCAAAAGCTTTCAAACCTCTGCTATTTTTTTTTAATAAATAGAAAGGGAAGACAAAAGTCTTTTAAAATAAATTTTAAATTCTTCAGAGATAAGATTCTAATGATGATGTTAAAGGAATGGTATGAATGATGACTGCAAACCTTGTCTTTTCTCAGACACAAATTTCCTTCCCACATACACTCTTTGTTCAGTGTAACTTAAGGTCCTAGCATGCCTTCTCTCTGTTAGAACTAACTGGGTCAAATTCCCTACAGAATGCAATCCCTTAGTATTACTTAACAGAGGACTGCTCCTAAGGAAATTGTGTAGCCAGAGCAAGGAGCCATAAGAAACGGAACAAAAATGTCAGCTTTGAATTTATTTGTAACACTAACCTATCTATTCTGAAGCTTGCCTGAGGGCATAGGAAAGACTGGGCTCTTATTTGTGGGCTTTTTTTCTATTAGGTGCAGGAAATGACCATTGGTTGTCAAGTATTTAGGAATGATTCCAACTCACGTTTATGCAAGAATAGGAGAGCATCCTGACTGAAGAATTTGCTTCTCATAAGTGACCAAGAAGGTACCTTTACTATCCTTTGTTTTGTCAATTTTGTTAATTTTCATTTCTTCCTCCCAGCCATCCCCGATCATTGACCTAATTTGTCTGGCAAACTTCAAGTAAAGAAGAGAGTTCAATTAGCAGATAAATACAAATTTGACCAGGCTGCGTCAGGAATCCAGGGGTCATGAGAAGAAATTCATGTTGCAAGAAATCAAGTGAGAAAATTAAACCTGAATTAGTGAGTTCATATTTTGGGAATATTTGTGACTCAGGTTTGTTGTTGTTGCTCTTCATTTTATTTCTGAAAATGAAAATGGTATTTAGATGTGGGCATGGACAGCCTAAAGAAGCAAATTTGTAAATGTATAAGCTAGGAAAACAGATGGATGCAGATCCTGCATGATCTAACACACAGGTGGGAACAGAGATTTTAGAAATGTATAATTCTTTCCAAATAGGAAAAGAATGAAGCAAATGGTTTTTGCTTGCCTCAGTTTTCGAAGTGCATCTGTGGACAACTTGTGGTACCCAAGATCCTTTCATGGAGTCTTCAAGACTGTCTTCATAGTAATTCTAAGATATTCCTTGTCTTTTTCTCTACATTGAAATTCTCACTTATGGTGCAAAGGCAATGGTGGAAAAATTACTGGTCCTTTAGCATGAATTAAGGCACTGGCACCAAACTATATTTGTACTATATTAAGTATGGGCTGTTGACAATACTAATAATCAATACTTCTTATGTAATTTCATCAATACATTTTTATTTTCAAGGCATATATTTGCCTTTACTTGGAATTTTCATGCCCACAAAAAAATGTTTCTGGGTTTATCAAGCATATTTAAATTTCATGCAACTTTCATGAATAGAAATAGAAATACACAATAGAAATCTCAGATGAAATCTTCTCTATATTGACATTTATATTAAAGAACAATTAATAAATAGCTACAATTATGTTAACAGAGTTATTCCTCATAATCAAGCTGAAGGAGAAAGCTCAATCAGAGAATATTTTAAATTCCTTACATGGAAGTAGAAGAGCTCAGTAGTTTAACAATGGACTCTAATACCAGCCAGTCTGTGTTTAAATCTCAACTTTGTCACTTACTTCTAGAGTTGCTTCCTGCTTCAGTTTGCCCGTTTTTTTTTTTTCCCCCCAAAGGATTACAAGGATTAAATAATCAAATGAGTAATATATGCAAAATGCTTAGAACAGTGCCTAGCACATAGTGCCATTAAGTGTTAATTATGAAAGTGACTGGTAAGTTGTTTGAAACTGAGATAATGTATGAGGACTAAATGGACACAGAATTGCTTTAGATATTTGATGTGGGGGTGAACTTCATGAATCATCAAGAATGAAACCTCTGCTACTCATGGGTAAAAGGAGAGGAGAATCTTGGCTTTATCAAAAATCTTACTTTTGGATCGGCACTCTCCTGTCTGTAACAGCTGCGCCTGCCCGACCCTGGTAAGAGCTATGCCAGGAAGCTCTTGAACCTCCAGAAGAGCTGCACTGGGACCTGTGATTGGCACCCTCCCACCTCCATAAGAGCTGCACTGTGACCTGGACCTGCCATCTGCACCCTCCCGGACCTCCCGAAGAGCTCCTCCACTACCTGCTATTGGCAACTTCCCACCTCCAGAAGAGCTGCACTGGGACCTGTGATCAGCACCCTCCCACCTCTGGAAGAGCTCCAGGGGACCATGATCAGCACTCTCCAGGACCCTGGTAAGAGCTGCTCAATAAGAGCTGCGCTAGGACCCACTACCTGCACCCTCCCCTCTGTAAAAGCTGCGCCCGCCTGACCTGGTAAGAGCTGTGCCCAGTTGCTACCCCACCAGAAGGGACTCCCCACGTGCTGACAAGGAACTCCAGGAGCTGTGCAACCCAGAGTCCGTCCTCCTGTACCCTCTCTGCCTCTACACCCACCTGCTCATCTGGCAAGGGACTCTGGTAGCTGGGTGCCTTCTGGAGCTCTCCCTGCTTCTGTATGGAGCCATTCTCCTGGTCAGAGAATGCTGGAGCCTTGGGCCCTCTGCGTCAAAGTCACTGGGCGCCAGGCACTCCCAGAACTGTGTGCACCACCCCAGCCCTATTGCTGGATCCAGGGTGTCACACTCTGGAGCTGCTCCCACAACAAGAACTCCCTGGCTGGGGCATCCCCAGAAGTGCTACACAGGGTCACTCCCTACAAAGATCCAGCTACAATAGAGTGATCCCCCCTGGGGTCTAATCTCAGAGAGACACCACCCCAACTCTGAAAACAGCCAGAGGCAATGGTGAAAAACAATCATGAGATGAAATCAAAGGAAAAACTCTGGCAATATGAATAATCAGAGTAGATCAACTCCCCCAAGGATCAATGGGTCAGACACAGCCCATGGTCCCATGCACAAACAAATAGCTTCGATGTCAGAAATCGAATTCAGAATCTAGATAGCAAATAAGATTGAATTAGAATTCCAAGCAGTCACCCAAAAGATGTCTCAAAAATTCAACAAATTCAAACACCAAATGACCAAAAATTTTGACACACTGAGACAAGAAGTTGCAGCCCTCAAAGATCTGAGAAACACAGTAGAATCTCTCAGTAACAGAATGGAGCAAGCAGAAGAAAGGATTTCTGACTCTGAAGACAAAGCTTTTGAACGCTCCCAAACTCTCAGAGAGGAAGAGAAATGGAGGGCAAAAACAGATCACTAGCTCAGAGAGCTCTGGGATAATTCTAAGAAAACAAATATTCGTCTTATAGGGATCCCAAAAAGCGATGAAGTGGCTTCACAAGAAACAGAGTCCCTTCTCCATGAGATTATGAAAGAGAACTTTCCAGACATGCCAAGAGATTCTGATTTGAGATAGCTGACAGTTTCAGAACTCCAGCAAGACTCAACTCAAATAAGACATCCCCCAGACACATCATAATCACTTTTACTAAAGTTAATATGAAGGAGAAATTCTGAAAGCAACCAGAAGAAAGTAAACCATTACCTACAAGGGGAAGAATATTAGAATAACTGCAGATCTCTCTGCTGAAAGCTTTCAAGCTAGAAGAGGATGGTCATCAACCTTTAATCTTCTAAAACAAAATAACTTTCAACCCAGGATACTGTACCCAGCTAAACTAAGTTTCATTTATGATGTAGAAATTAAATACTTTAATGACATTCACATGTTGCAGTAATTTGCCACAGTATATTCTCAGACCTAACCTCTATAAAGACCAGCATAATCCTCCAACACAAAAGTAAACCCACCCAGAAAATTTTGATCAAATTCCAACTTCCACAGTCGCAAAAGGATTAAAAATGTCCACGGGACTCTCAAAAGGCTTATCAATATTCTCAAATAATGTGAATGGTTTAAATTGTCCTCTAAAGAGGCACAGGTCGGCTGACTGGATACAAAAACTCAAGCCAGATATCTGCTGCATACAAGAATCACATCTTATATTAAAAGATAAATAGAGAATCAAGGAATGGTCATCTATATTCCAGGCAAATGGAAAGCAGAGAAAAGCACGCATTGCAATCCTATTCACAAATGCAATAGGCTTTAAACCAACCAAAATAACGAAGGATACAGATGGACACTTCATATTTGTTAAAGGTAATATTCAATGATGAGATTTCAATTATTCAAATTTATGCACCCAACCAGAACGCACCTCAATTTATAAGAGAAACTCTAACAGACATGAGCAACTTGATTTCCTCCAGTTCCATAGTAGTTGGAGATTTTAACACCCCTTTAGCAGTGCTGGACAGATCCTCCAAAAAGAATCTAAGCAAAAAAATCTTAGATTCAAACTTAACCATTCAACATCTGGACTTAACAGACATCTACAGACCATTTCATCCCAACAAAACTGAATACACATTCTTCTCATCAGTCAATGGAACATACTCCAAAATCGAACACATCCTGAGCCACAAATGTAACCTCAGCAAATTTTAAAAAACAGAAATTATTCCTTGCATCTTCTCAGACCATCATGGAATAAAAGTTGAACTCAATAACAACAGGAATCTGCATACACATACAAGAACATGGAAGCTAAATAACCTCATGCTGAAGGATAGATGGGTTATAGACGAGATTAAGAAGGAAATCACCAAATTTTTGGAACAAAACAACAGTCAAGACACAAGTTATCAGAACTTCTGGGATACTGCAAAGACAGTCCCAAGAGGGAAATTTATAGCACTGCAAACCTTCCTCAAGAAAACGGAAAGAGAGGAAGTTATAACTTAATGGGACTGGAATGGGAAACTGTTCAAGCAACTGGAACAGAAAGAACATTCCAACTCCAAACCCAGCAGAAGAAAAGAAATAACCAAAATCATAGCAGAATTAAATGAAATTGAAAACAAAAGAATTATACAACAGATCAATAAATCCAAAAGTTGGTTTTTTGAAATGGTCAATAAAATAGATAAACCTTTGGCCAACCTAACCAGGAAAAAAGCATAAAATCTCTAATTTCATCAATCAGAAATGATAAAGATGAAATAGCAGCAGACCCCACATAAATTTAAAAAAATCCTTAATGAATTTTATAAAAAACTTTACTCTCAGAAATATGAAAATCTGAAAGCAATTGACCAATACTTGGAAGTATACCATCTACCAAGACTTAGGCAGAACAAAGTGGAGATGTTGAACAGGCCTATATCAAGTTCTGAAATAGCATCAACTACACAAAATCTCCCTAAAAAGAAAAGCCCAGGACTAGATAGCTTTATGTCAGAATTCTACCAAACCTTTAAAGAAGAACTAGTACCTATATTACTAAACCTCTTCCAAAATATAGAAAAAGAAGGAATAATACCAAACACATTTTACGAAGCAAACATCACCTTGATCCCTAAACCAGGGAAATACCCAATAAGAAAATAAAATTATAGACCAATATCACTAAAGAATATTGATACAAAAATACTCAATAAGATTCTAACAAACAGAATCCAACAACACATCAAAAAAATTATACACCATGACCGAGTGGGATTTATCCCAGACTTTCAATGATGTTACAATATATGTAAATCTTAATATTTAATTCAACAGATAAAGAAACTAAAAAATAAAGCTCATA
>CAUYPK010033408.1:0-37264 GCA_963574355.1 Loris lydekkerianus
TTTTCATATTTGTGAGAGTAGAGTTTCTTGTAGTATTCATTAAGGATTTTTAAAATTTCTGTGGGGTCTGTTGTTATTTCATTGTTACCACTTCTGATTGATGAAATTAGAGATTTTACTCTTTTTTTCCTGGTTAGGTTGGCCAAAGGTTTATCAATTTTATTGATCTTTTCAAAAAACCAACTTTTGGATTTATTGATCTGTTGTCTAATTCTTTTGTTTTCAATTTCATTTAGTTCTGCTCTGGTTTTGGTTATTTATTTTCTTCTGCTGGGTTTGGGTTTGGAGTATTCTTCTTTCTCTAGTTGCTTGAGATGTTCCATTAAGTTATTAACTTCCTCTCTTTCTGTTTTCTTGAGGAAGGCTTTCAGTGCTATAAATTTCCCCCTTAGGACTGCCTTTGCAGTATCCCAGAGGTTCTGGTCATTCATGTCTTGATTGTTGTTTTGTTCCAAAAATTTAGTGATTTCCTTCTTAATCTCATCTATAACCCATGTATCCTTCAGCATAAGGTTGTTTAGCTTCCATGTTTTTGTATGGGTATGCAGGTTTCTGTTGTTATTGAGTTCAAGTTTTATTCCATGATGGTCTGAGAAGATGCAAGGAATAATTTCTATGTTTTTAAATTTGCTGAGGTTAGATTTGTGGCCTAGGATGTGGTCAATTTTGGAGTATGTTCCGTGGGCTGATGACAAGAATGTGTATTCAGTTTTGTTGGTATAAAATGTTCTATAGATGTCTGCTAAGTCCAGATGTTGAATGCCTGAGTTTAAATCCAAAATGTCTTTGCTTAGCTTCTTTTTGGAGGATCTATCCAGCACTGCTAAAGGGGGTTAAAATCTCCAACTACTATGGAAGTGGAGGAAATTGAGTTGCTTATGTCTGGTAGAGTTTCTCTTATAAATTGACGTGCATTGTGGTTGGGTGCATAAATATTAATAATTGAGATCTCATCATATTGAGTATTACCTTTAACAAATGTGAAGTGTCCATCCTTATCCTTAATTATTTTGGTTAGTTTAAAGCCTATTGTGTCAGCAAACAGGATTGCAATGCCTGCTCTTCTGCTTTCCATTTGCCTGGAATATAGATGACCATCCCTTCACCTTGAGTCTATATTTGTCTTTTAATGTAAGAGATGCGATTCTTGGATGCAGCAGATATCTGGCTTGAGTTTTTGTATCCAGTCTGCCAATCTGTACCTCTTTAGAGGACAATTTAAATCATTCACATTAATTGAGAGTATTGATAAGCCTTTGAAGAGTCCAGTGGACATTTTTTTTTTTTTTAATTTAAGAATCAACTTTATAATTTATTATGAACTGGTGGACATTTTTAATCCTTTTGCAACTGTGGAAATTGGAGTTTGATCAAAATTTTCTGGGTGAGTTTACTTTTGTGGTGGAGGATTACACTGGTCTTTATGGAAGATAGGTCTGAAAATATCCTGGACAGCTGGTTTAGTTATGGCAAATTTCTTCAACATGTGAATGTCATTGAAGTATTTAATTTCTCCGTCATAATGAAACTCAGTTTAGCTGGGTACAGGATCCTGGGTTGAAAGTTATTTTGTTTTAGGAGATTAAAAGTCAATGACCATCCTCTTCTAGCTTGAAAGGTTTCAGTAGAAAAAAAAAAGAAAGGTTTCAGCAGAGAGATCCGCAGTTATTCTAATATTCTTCCCCTTGTAGGTGATGGTTTTTTTTCATCTGGCTGCTTTCAGAATTTTCTCCTTCATATTAACTTTACTGAAATTGATCATAGTGTGTCTTGGGGATGTCTTATTTGGGTTGAGTCGTGCTGGAGTTCTGAAACTGCTATCTGAATTTCAGAATCTCTTGGCATGTCTGGAAAGTTATCCTTCATAATCTCATGGAGAAGAGACTCTGTGCCTTGTGAAGCCACTTTGTCGCTTTCAGGGATCTATATAACACGAATATTGGTTTTCTTCGAATTATCCCAGAGCTCTCTGAGAGAGTGATCTGTTTTTGCCTTCCATTTCTCTTCCTCTTTGAGAGTTGGGAGCATTCAAAAACTTTGTCTTCAATGTCACAAATCCTTTCTTCTGCTTGCTTCATTCTGTTACTGAGGGATTCTACTGTGTTTCTCAGATCTTTGAGGGATGCAACTTCTTGTCTCAATATGTCAAAATCTTTGGTCATTTGGTCTTTGAATTTGTTGAATTCCTGAGTTATATTTTGGGTTACTTCTTGGAGTTCTAATTCGATCTTATTTGCTATCCAGATTCTGAATTCAATTTCTGACATCTCAGCTATTTGTTTGTGCATGGGATCTTGTGCTATGTCTGCCCCATTGATCCTTGAGGGAGTTGATCTACTCTGATTATTCATATTGCCAGAGTTTTTCTGTTGATTTTGCCTCATGATTGTTTTTCACTGTTGCCTCTGGCCGTCCTGAGAGTTGGGGAGGTGTCTCTCCAAGTGTAGACCCCAGCGGGGTCACTCTATTGTTGCTGGATCTTTGTAGGGAGTGATCCTGTGTAGTTTCTCTGGGGCTGCTCCAGCTAGGGAGTTCTGGTTGTGGAAGCAGCTCCGGTGTGTGACACACCCGGATCCAACAACAGGGCGGGAAGTGGTGCGCATGGTTCTGGGAGTGCCTGGTGCCCAGTGACTATGGCACAGAGAGCCCAAGGCTCCAGCAGTCTTTGGCTAGGAGAAGGGCTCCGCACACAGGCATGGAGGGCTCCAGAGGGCACATGGCTACCAGAGTCCCTGGCCAGATGAGTGCGCTATTGTGGAGACTGGGAGGACACAGGAAGGAGGACGCAGGGTTGCGCGGCTTCCACAGTTCCTGGTCAGGGCATGCAGAGGTCTGGTGGGTGAGGGTCGTGTGTCAGGGACCATGGGACAGCTCTCATGGTGGTCCAGGCAGCGCCAGGCCCAGGAGTTTGAGGTTGCTATGAGTTATGATGTCACAGCACTCTACCCAGGGCAACAGCCCGAGGCTCCAGTGTGCCAAAACCATCTCACTCTGCCCCTAGGGATCAAGGCTATAAGGCAGCTCAGTCCCCACCCCCAGGCTGCTCAATCACTAGGTCCCACCCGATCCCTGCTCTGGGACCCTGAGGTTGGAGCTTGCCAGGGCAGTTCTCTCACAATGGCTTCCTGAGCCCAGCTCAGTGGCTTAGTCTGGGGCCCTAGACAATGCCCAAAGTTCTCCGCACTTCTGCTCAAGCTCTCCCCAAGGCAGTTCAACTGAGTGCCAAGTCCAAAAACACCAAAACCGTTCACAGGTAAGGCCTTTCCAGTTTGCAGTCTCACTGCTACTTGTACTTATGGTTGCCAGAGGGGATTAGGTTGATCAAACACACACAACCGCTTGCCAGTTTTCCACTGTTTTTGTCCTCCTCTTGGGATCCAGAAGTCCCTTGCTGACTTCCTGTATCCTCAAAGGGATGATTATAGGCAGATCCCACCAGCCAGAGATGCCTGGAGTTTTATCTCCCCAGACTCACCATGCTCAGTTGCAGGGAAGCTGTTACTCGGCTGCCATCTTTAATCCCTATCCAGGGATGCGGAAAGTAATGGTACAATCTCAGGAGTGAAGTGGCCACATCACATCATGGCTAGGAGCATGGGCCATAGGGGTAGGCTCTGTTATTTACTTAGAGGTGTGATTCTGGGCAAGTGACAATTATACTGTGCCTCATTTCCTCAACTATGAACAAGGGGAACTGGTACATCTGCCTTATAGGGTCACATGGGGATTAAAAACAATAATACCCATAAAGTACTCAGAACAACAGAAATTCTTAAGAAATACTAGCTTTTATCAAAGGATTTGCACTGTGCTGGTATTATTTCCCTTTTATGGATGGGAAAATATCATGGGCAAGTGACAAACCTGAGATCCCACTGCATGCTGGAATCAGTGCCAGGGCGCAAAGCCAGGTCTTCAGACATTAGGACCTGTGTCTGAAGTCACATGGCCCCGCAGAAGGAATCCAAGACGGCCCCTCACTCAGTTGCCAGACAAACCCACAAATGACTTGACTCTCCTGTGACATAGCCACAGGGCTTCCTGCCTCCCTTTCATTTATTCAAGGATGTATTTACTAAGTAGTGCGCTCCATGATGACAACATTTGGAAACTAAGATCTTTTCGCTTGAGAGTCAGCCAAAGTGGAGATCTGGGCTTTTGCACTTTCACTTGGCCTACAAATATTGTGAAGATGGCTTTTTTGGTGTGTGTGTGTGGGGGGGAGTCTTGTTGCTAGCTTTCAGCTCCTGAAAACCCCAGAATTTAGATTAATTGAGAAAACACCCACCTCTTTTAGAGAATTATCCTTTGATGCTCCAGAACCTACCCTTACAAATGCACTCACAGCTCATGTGGGTGTTTACCAAAACCATAGCTTTTAACCTTCCCAGGTCCCTTTACCATATTCTTGAAAGTCTCCTGTGCAAAGGGGTAACTTCTTGAAAACATAATCCCATATACATATGTATTTGTTCACTTACCATTTTTTAATTCTAATCAATGCCAAGTACCAAGAGTTGTGTGTCAAAGATTCAAGCGCAGTCTGTAGCCCATGGTACTTGGATCATGTTGATTTAGAAACAGTCTCCATAGTTAATTACAAACTCACAAAATACTCATTAACACAGCACTGGCACATCATCTGCTTCTTTTTATTATAATAAATATTAGGTATTAATACTAGTGAATTCCTCTGTATCATACAGGAAAAACGAATTATTTTTTAGCCAGTTTTTCCAAAGACAGAATAGATCACAAAGCTCAAGGAATTGAATATTCTTGTGATGAACTCAATAACCTCAAAATGATTAGCCCATTCCAAAAGAAAAACAGCTGAGAATTAAGTTCATCTACTTGATCTTGTTTAACAATAATCAAAACTTCAAGGCTGAGGATCCCACAGGGCCGAACCTATACCTTTTTGATAAACTCATAGAAACTATAGGCAAGCTAGTTTGTTGACACATATGCTTCCCAAAAGCTAGAATAGATTTCTTCTGAATACATAGAGGTATATATGATGGCATATGATTTTTCAAGGTTCAAATGTAATTTTAAAAGTGAAAGAAAAGTCTCAGTGTTTTTCATGCACTAAATATGTGTATGAAACAAGCATGTGGGCTTGTTTCTGTAACACAATGACAGTGTGGGGTGGCCCCTCAGTCATCATAAATTTGTACACTCGGAGCCCTGTCTTATCCAACTATGCTTATAAACTGCTGCAACAGTAAGTTCATTTGTACAAGGCATTCGTGAAAATCAGTTTTCTTACATTCTAGGCACATTAGGAGGTTGGTCTTTGACTCCAAAGATGTTATAAAATGACAAAAGTAAAGGGACTATGTTTCTGCGAGGGATATGAAAAAATTATAACATTATAATTATCTTAGAAAAATAACTAAGTCCTATGCTTATACAGAAAGGAAAAGAGACAGAAACTCATTGTTACCTCCAGCTCACCCACCATGACCCCCCCCCCCCCAGGGAAAAAAAAATCCCTACGGGCTGAGGTCTCAAGGGCGCCATCTACTGAGGGAAACTGGAAAATGGTGTGGAAATGAATTCTCAAGTATCTTGTCTGTGAGGCTTGGAAGGCATCTCCCAAATAAAGGTACAACCGCACAACCAGCTTTCTGTGAAGAATGAGAATATTCATCTGGGCCCTCCAGTTTGCCAGGATCAGAGGCATTCACTAATAATTAATATTATATTAACATGCTCGACACTTAATATTCCAGCAATGTGCATTTTCTTATTTAATCTTTACAATAGTAGGTACTAATATTATCCCCATTTTACGGATGAGAAAACTGATAAATCAGATTTAAGCTGATTTGTCCATACAGATGTATATCTCCATCAGTACAACTCAAAATGTCTTGACTATAAACCATACATCTTGAAGCTTGATTTTATTATGCTTATATCATATACTATGCATTCACTTGTCTTATGTTTCCTTCTATTTTTTCAAGGATGTCAAGCTTCCTCCCAGGCACACAAAGGGCATCTTGAGGTCTTGAATTAAGCTGTTTTCACTATTGCCTCTGGGTAGCAGCTGCAAATAAATTCTTATTAAATGTAACTCAGAATGGACTGGTCATGTCTTTGCCCCTGATGTGCAAATACAGAGATGTTATAAAATGCCTTGTATGTTTAGACAAATTGTTTTCTCTTAGTGTTCTATGGGTTTTTAAAAATAGCATGAATTAGTGAAATTCATCGATAATCTCCTGTCTCCAAAAATTTTAACTATATCAGCTTCAAGACCTGTTATCAAGTTGCAAACTTCCAATTCACCAATGATGAAGCCATTTGTAAACAAATCTAGTCTCATCAGTGGAATGTTTTAAATGCAACTTTTGTATTTAGTTTCCAGGGACTAAACTTTTTTCTCTTTTGAACCATTTTACTTCCTAGGAGTAGAATAGTGTTGGAAACAGAAGGCTAAACTAAGAGTTAGAATACCTGGTTTCTTTCAAAATCTCTTTTTATGTTGTTAAAAAAAAACCCTCTATTTTAAAATTATGAATACATATATTCAGAAAATGTGTAACTTAATGACTTATCAAAAAGTGAGCACCCATGTAACCATCACCCAGGGTTTGTGCGAGACTCTGGGAAAAAAATCACTCACCCTTTGTAGACTTCATTGTCCCCAGATGAAGGGGATCCTCCCAACTGTAACCTGTCATTTTTAATCACTACTGCCTTCTTTATCTATTGGATGAGCTATAATTTATCAAGTTCTGTATCATTAGACCTTTAGGTAGTTTGCAATATTCCCTTTATTATAAATAATTCTTCAAAAGTAGCTTGTCCCTCAACCTTGCTTCTATCCATAGTGATTACTTAGGAAAAATTCCTGCAAGCTGAATTTTCAGGTCAAAGGGGATGCTTGATTTTAGATCTTTTGTAGGGTACACATGAGTGTGAAGAAGAAAAATAATTTTGCCAAATAAACTCGAGCAATAGAAAATACATATAAACATGAAGGGGTTACTTTTGGGGGTAGGCAGTCAAGAGAGAGTCACATAGGCAAAGGATGGTCTACTTCGGAAATGCTAAAAGATTTCCCCCGAAACATTACAACGTGCCATTTTCAAAAGTTGTAGTTTTGTTCAAATGCACCTGCTTCCACAAGAGAACTTGAAACAGCTTAAAATGAAAGAACCAGCATTATGAAGTCAATAACACAGTGGCAACAGTCAAGTTGCAAAATTGCATTTCAAAACTGCTCAATATCCAGTTCAAGGTGGGAAAAAAAAAAATCTCTTTTAAAGTCCAGCCAAGATTTGACCACTAGAGGGCACTAACAATACACATTTCCAACCAGTACCGCCGCATAGCTGAGATTATTGCTCGTTTCCACCTGGGCTCCCAGAAACACAAAGGGACCAGGGCCCTGAGCCACACCAACCTAGTGAGAACTTTTGAACAAATATTCCAGAACCCTTGCTGGAATGGATCTTCTATCCTCTGAATTCTGAGAACTTTACTATTCTGTAAAACAGACAAAAACTTGTGGCTTTATAACCACAAGAGAAAAATCTATAGGCATAGAGGGGAAAAGATAGACTTGACTCAAAATAACTTGTGGCTTTTTGAAAAAGTTGTTAATGACTTTTTCCACTTCTGATAAATCAGATGCATTACTGAGTGACATACCGCTCAGCCAGTAATTTCCTCTCTGCTCTATCTGGCTTCCAAAGAGGTATTCTTGGCTTTTATTTCCCTCACATTGATGTCCAGACATGTAGCTAAGTATCACAGGGCCTATAACTGAAAGAATTCTGTAATTATTAACAATTAATACGAAAGGGCTACCCCAGTGGGGGATATGCTGGTTCTTGGCTTCCCCATAAAAGCAACTCCAAACCCCTAGGCTAATTTGAGCTGAGAGTTGATAGGTCATGAGGACTTGTGAATTAGAAGAGTGTTTTTTAAGTCCCAGTATGTTGAGTTTGCTAATTGTCAAGTCCTAAGACCTTGGCCCTGAATCTTTCAACACAATGCACACCTGCCTCACCTAGGAGGACAGAACCTGCCCATAGACATTTATCCTGTACCTCAAACCAAGTCAGCTCTCTGAGCAGTCTCCGTTTTCTTATTGACCAGGCCTCAGATTCTGTCTGACTCTGGCTTCAAAGAGAGTTCATCTCCTCTGTGAGCACAGGAGAGAGGAAGAAATCAGTCATTAGCTTTCAATTGCCCTGTAGCTTTTATTCCTAATTGAAAAAGTGCCTGGAATTCTAATGTTTTCCCTAACGTTAGACTTAATGAGGAGGTTCAAATAAAGAAATTGGAGCCATGATTTGAAAAGCAGAGGTGCAGAACCTTCTTTTACCAGCCTCTCTTTCTAGCAAGTGAAATCTCATCACATCTAGAAAATCTTGTTGTTGTCTCCTTGGCTACAAAGCCGGACGTCTTCTTTTTAATGATCTCCTCATTTATTTTCAATGAGTTTCTGCATCCCTGAGCTGAGTCTTTTTGGTTATCAGCAGCTCACAGGAGCCTGATAACTTTGGAAGGGGCACATTCCGATCAGAAAGCACCTATCTTTATAACTTCGCGCCATGGAAGAAGAGAATGCTTTGGCAAAGACAAATGATTCGGGTTTCCGTTCGGACCCAACATCCATCTTGGCAAAAACTGAAACCAGTTTGGAGGAATTAAAACCATGGCGCAGAGGTTAGACAGTTGTCAGTGAAAAGATAAGCCTAATTTTTTCAAGAACAAGATGTTTTGATTTTCTTCACATCCGCATCCCTGTCCTTCTTAAGAGAAATTTCCCCTCCATACCTCCCTTTTCTCACTTGGATGTTTATCCATCAAAATGCTCAGCTATTTAAATGAATAACCAATCTCTGATATTGCTGTTGGCTGGAAACTTCTGAGAGCGTATGTGACAGAGACTTTCTTTAAAAAACAAGCACGTGAACTTCCAAGTTGCCAGGCGGTACCACAGACCCCATTAGAGCACAAAGAAAAAGAAACACATTTAATCAAAGAGCTTTTGCCCACATCTTCCTCTCCCCTCTCAGTGTTTTGAATCTGCTGAGTGTTGTGTCAATGTGGGTTCCTAAGTTTGTGGTTTGTCGGAGGGGTTCAAAGGCCTCGCCTGATACTTGGATGTAGTATAACTTAATGGAATGTCTTGATCGTGGCTCTCAAAAACACTCTACCCTGAGGCAACGGGTCAACAATGAAGTCCAGAAAAATGAAAGTAACTTTGCTTACAAGACCGAGCTTCCAGCTCCAGCTTGAGGAAGTCATCTTTGTGTAGCTCCTTCTTTCTGAAGAGAAACTTCAGATTGGGGCATCTTTCTCCTGCTCCTTTTTGGACATATTTGTGTGGTTACATCTTCCAGGAAAACTGGTCTTAGAGCTCCAGAACTTGATAGTAAAACTTGCTTTGGAGCAGAGAAGTTCCCAAGGTATGGGCTACAGAGAATTTTAATACAAATTTAAAATGTACTGCACGTTCACCTAGTGCTAATACTTATAACTGAACGCCAATAAGTCACCTGGGACCCTGGCAAGAACGTTATAAGGAAGGGCTATTAAAATTCTTTGTAGGGTCAAAGAATCAAGTAGATGTTTAATGCTGAATTAAAGAGGGGCGAACAGAGACATGAGCTACAGCACAAAATCTGGGGTGGCCGGCCCAGGGGAGCTTCATAATTGGCAGTGGTAATGGTAGGGATGGTGGTGGTGGTAGAGATGATGAAGTTGAGATGCCCCAATCTGAAGTTTCTCTGAGTACTTCAGCCCATTCTGTTTTAGCAAAGGATGTTGGAGGTAAAACAATGACTTGTAGGAGAGCACACAGAATGGTATAAGGATGGTGTCTGCTTTTAATGTTTGCTGTGTCAAGTTCATTGTACTTTATTTTGGTAAAAATAACAAACACTTACTGAAGCATACATGAAAAGTATGCAAAAGTATAAAAGAGAAGCAAAAAGCATATCTGGAAGTAAGATTTCAGGACACTTTTGCTTCTAATTATTATTATTATTTTTTTTTTTTTTGAGACAAAGTCTCACTTTGTCACCCTCTGTAGAGTACCAAGGCATCATAACTCACAGAAACCTCAAACTCTTGGGCTTAAGAGATTTTCTTGCCTCACCCTCCCGAGTAGCTGGGACTACAGGTCCCCGCACAATGTCCAGCTATTTTTTAGAGACGGGGTCTCATACTTGCTCAGGCTGGTCTTGAACCTTTGAGCTCAGGCAATCTACCCATTTTGGCCTCCCAGAGTGCTAGGATTACAGGATTTAATATATGTTTTGACATGTTGATTTTATTTTGACAATCAAGAATTTGTTTTATTTATTTGTTTTTTGAGACAAAGTCCCACTCTATCACCCTTGGTTAAGCGCCATGGTGTCATAGGTCACAGCAATCTCAAACTCCTGGGTTCAAGCAATCCTCTTTTCTGAGCCTCCCAAGTAGCTGGAACTATAAGAACCTGTCACAATGCCTGGCTATTTTTAGAGACTGGGGTCTCACTCTTGCTCAAGCTGGTTTCGAACTCCTGAGCTCAAGCAATACACCTGCCTTGGCCTCCCAGAGTGTTGGGATTACGAGCATGAACCATCACACCCAGCTAATAATCCAGAATTTAAAAAGAATTTAGGGTGTCAATGAGGGCCTTTATATTAAGGGTTTACTGACACTATAATATTAATATATGTATGTATTTAAAAAATATAATAAAATTACTCTGATACAATAGATGAGAAAACTAAGAGTCTAAGTAACTTTCACCACAGCTAATCAATGGCAGAGGCAGAATTTGAACCCATCCCTCTGTAATTCCACAGTCATATCCGTATCCAATATATGACATTGTCTCCTGAGGGTGGCCCTTTAACTCATGGTGGAAATGCTGTCCTGCGGATAACAACCCAAGAAGTCAAGAAGTCCTATAATATGATCTACGTGTGGTTTGTATAATTCACGCTTCTCCCCCCACTTCATCCTGTGTTTTATTCCAAAGAAGACATTGTGTTAGCAGGATTCTGAAGAGCTTGGGATCTAGTCTTCCTGGAATCACAGGTGCTTAAGAATTGGACATGTTCTTGGCAGCCTTATACTCCAACCTCTATCCTCAGTGTAGGAACTCCTTCTGAACACCCCAGAAGTGCTCCCCACTTTGTTCTTGAATACTGCCTGGACAGGGAGATAGCAATGTGTGTGGTGCGTTCACATACATGTGTAAGAGGGTGCTCAAAAATGTGTACACATTTTAAGAAAGAAAAAAACTGTATTAAAATTATAATACTCAATATATATCGATGACATTTGTTACCTTGTATATTGTATCTTGTATCTCTTGGAATTGCAAAAGTAAAATGACTTGAGTGTTACAACTTTAATACAGTTTTTTTCCTTTCTTAAAATTTGAATACGTTTTTGGCACCTTATACACACACACACACACACACACACACACACATATATTTAAAGAACTCTGCCTTTTTACATCTCTACCTCATGTTGAGCCCAAATTGACTCCCCATGTAAACTTTTTCAATTACACAGTAAGAGATTCTTTTTTATTCAATAACACAACTCTAAATATTTACAGGCAGCAGTCTCCCATGCCCAGGAGTAGCACCACGAACTACTTCATCTGTGTGTCTTGATTTCTGGGACCTCTTTCTCTCGGTATTTCCTGTCTTTCATAAACAGTGGAGCCTTGGCCATGAATCCCTTGTCCCCATCAAACAGCATTGGCCCATGGGCTATTCTGTGAGTGCAGCCCAACATGCCTCTGAGTTATCATTACTTTCTAGCAACACTGGTAAATCATACCATGCATTTAATGAAAAGAAAACCAAAATTATACAAAATCTAAAAAATTGAAGAGAAGTCATTCTAGGAGGCCAGTGTTGCCCTAAAACCTCAGCAACATTTCTAGAACAGTGAGACCCATATCTTTCATGAGCATAGACTGAAACATTCTAAATAAAATTTTAGCAAAATGAATCCAATATGTAAACAAACAATGAAGAGATCATGAATAATCAGGCTTTATTGCAGGAATGAAAGATTGTTTTAAAGTTCAAAATAATCATTTAAAACATGAAAAATTGCAAGATCATTTCAACAGGAGAAAAAGCATTTGGAAAAAAACCATCTATCCCTGATCACACTCCCCGTGAGTTATTGTTTTAAACAGTTTTATTGAGATATAAATTCGTATCACACAATTCACTCATTTACAGTGGTACAATTCAATAGTTTTTGCTCTATTCACAGATACATGCAATTATCATCACAGTTAATTTTTGAACATTTTCCTCGTCTCAGAAAGAACCCTGTACCCTCTAGCAATAGCTAAGTAATAATTTCCCTTACCCCTGTCTCTCCCAGCCCCTAGCAATCATAATTCCACTTCCCATCTCCAGAGATTTCCATGCTCTAGACATTTATAGGAATGAATCCTATAATATATGGTCTTTTATAACTGGCTTCTTTTACTCAGCATAATGTTTTTAGGGTTCATCCAAGTGTGGCAAGTGTTACACCTTCCTTCCTTTTTTATGGCTGAAAATTGTTCCATTGTATGGAGAGACCATTTAATTTATCCATTCATCAACTGGTGGGCATTTGGGTTATATCCCCCTGCATTATTTTGACCTTATTATTGGTGGGTTTCAGTAACCCAGGCCCCACATAGTTACACCAACTATGAAGAAGCCACTTCTTTATTCTATGTTTTGATAACAGATTAAAAATTAAAGGCGAGCTTAATTTCAAGGCTTGACACCTTACTTAGCGATATTTCAAATTGTAGATTCTTTTTTTAATGATCCAAATTTGAGGTGTGCTTTCTAGTTTGTTGCTGTCTCTGAACAGGGCTGCCTGCAGGGTCGTGATTGGTGATCAGGTGGACAGGGCAGTGTCCCAGGACAAAATAACCACACCAAAATGGTGTTTTCCCAAAATAAGTTCCCTGGACATCTAATTCCATGAGATGTAAACAGCCATTGTGAAAAGGGGAGAGAATTATCCACCAGGAGGGCAAGGGCCACTTCTGTCCTTTAGTCTGTTTCTATCCAGTGACCAAAAAGTGCTACACTTTTTCAAGCCATGGGGTCCTTCAGGTTGGAGAAGATGGGGCGTGGGAGCCCAGATGGCTCCTTGCACTCGGCCAGCTTTGAAGACTATCCACAGGTCTCACCCAGGGACTCACCATGGGTCTCCCCCAGGGACTCAGTCGTAACATCTGCCACCATGGGGAAAGTCCCGAGTAGATAAGAGCTCTTTGACAAGAAGTTCCTCATTGTTTCTCTTTCTGATTCTTGGGACACATCTTCCACCATTCTGTAGGAACCACCACCAGGGCCCAGGAGGATTTTGGCCTGGTGGGAACGGCAATTGTTTTCCCCCCAAGTTCCACATCGCCAGAATTCTTGGCTCAGCAGAGGAAGGGTGGATGAGAACGGTGAGACTGGAATCTTCTGCCTCCCTATAACGCATTCACCCGCCCCACTTTTCTTGGCTTTAACAGAAACAAAACTTATCCAAATATGGGATAACCCCACTTGGTGAGGGTTTTCTCTGGGAGGTTTTTGTGTTGTTTAAAGTTTAAAAAAGAAAGGATCTCACAGACTCTGAGGCCCCCTAACTGTCTTTTTAAAGTTTTTTAAAGTAAAAGATCAAAGATTCAGGACCTCAGGGGAAAAGGGCTGAAGGGGAAAGCAGGTTGAGAGACCACGGTATACCTTCTTGTGTTACCACGTCGTCCACATAGACCCAAACATGTCCTCATAGTTGGCTAATAATCGCAACATTTGGAAAGTCCTTGGCACCAGTATATAAACGGCTTGTTCATCTACAGCAGGCGTCCCCAAACTTTTTAAACAGGGGCCAGTTCACTGTCCCTCAGACTGTTGAAGGGCCGCACTATAGTTAAAACAAAACAAAACAAAACTATGAACAAATTCCTATGCACACTGCACATATCTTATTTTGAAGTAAAAAACAAAACGGGAACAAATACAATTCATACCGCCTCATGTGGCCCGCGGGCCGCAGTTTGAGGATGCCTGATCTAGATGCTCCCTTTCCCTCCTGCCTCCCTCCTCGGCCTCCTTCTGTCTTTCTCCTCCTTGCTATCTGTCTGTCTTTCCCTCTATCTCCTTTGCATTTAGATTCTTACCATCACCCTTCAAAGAACAAGGGAGGATTTGTTTACAGATCAGGAAACTGAGCCTTGGGAAAAGGTTCCTCTCTAGTAAGGTGGCAGAGCTCAGCTTTGCTGATTCCTGTGCTAGTATTTCCTTTCTGCTCTGCCAACTTACCTCTTAGGAACAGAATCCTGGAACCTCAGGGCAATGAGGTTGTGGGGCGTAGAATCCGCTAGTTACTAAAGTAAAGAGCCTCCTAGAAGTCTGAAAGTCTCCTGACTGTAGTTAAATCCCAATCAAGGGCACCACCCTTTCCTCACCCCAAACCAGCCACCTACAGACAATTATATGATTTTATTCTGTTTTCTTTGTCTGTTTGTCTGACCCGCCTATCTTTCCCCCTTTAAAGTTAGCGTCTAAGTGTGCACATTAGAGGTGATTAGGAGGCTTGGGGACATCCTCAGTCATTAGTTAATGCTGTAGAGAGGGTGTCACTTCCCGCCTGTGGTTCTCCCGGCCTTTCCACCATACATCACTAACCGCCAACAGCCCTGCCCTGTTTCTCTTGCTTCCCTCGCCAGGGTCTGCCCCTGTTCGGGCTGCAGATCGGAGGGGTGGGAGACGAATTTAATTTAAAGAGGAGCCCCCCTTGCGCTGCCAAAGGAAATGGTGTGTCAGCCAGGTCCAAAATAGATACTGTTGCGCAGATATATGGACGGGGGGGTAAATGCCTCTCCTGCCATTCATTACCTGGATTGCCTTTAAATGTCAAAACAAATCCTTCTCCGGTCCTTCTCCAAAACTTAAATCATCAAGAGAGACAGGGTCAGCCTCTGCAGTTTGGAATGCTGCAGGAGAGGGGGATGGGAGCGGGTGGACGATGGGGTGGGTGCGGGTCCCCAGCAAAGATTTTTCCCTGCTCCCTTCTAAGAGACCGTTGAGTTTGGAGCCTGGCCCTGCCGCCCTGAGTCTGATTTCACAATTCCAGTAGAGCACCTCTAGATTGTAAACACCGGTGTGGATTGATGTAAAAGTACAATGCAGGCTACGCACGAATATTAGCAGCTGGTGTGAACGTGAGTGTGAGTGAAAGCATGACACAGTTATGACCAAAGTCTCACCAGGTCACGCTGGGCAGTGCCTTCCACGCGTGAGGCATCTGGTGTTTGTCTTGTTGAATGCTAGAGGTTTATGATCCCCATTTTACAGATGAAATGACTGAGGCTGCAGAGGCTGAGGAATGAGGGGCAGGCAGGAAAGCACACAGTCTGAGGCTCCGCCCTGAGCACACGACTTTTGTTTTCTTTTTTCTTTCTCCTCCCAACTCATCCTTTGAAAAGATAAAGGTGGGTACATGACTGACAAGCTGAAACTATATTGGGGGAAACGCAATGATTAGCTTACAGTGATGTGGATGTTTTATTTTATTTTATTTTTTGGGAGGGACAGAGCCTCAAGCTATAGCTCTGGGTAGAGAGCCGTAGCGTCACAGCTCACAGCAACCTCAAACTCCTGGGCTTAAGCAATTCTTTTGCCTCAGCCTCCCAAGTAGCTGGGACTACAGGTGCCCCACCACAACGCCTGGCTATTTTTGGGTTGTAGGTGTCATTGTTTGGCAGGCCTGGGCCAGATTCGAACCTGCCAGCTCTGGTGTATGTGGCGGGCGCCTTAACTGCTTGAGCTACAGACATCACCGGTGTGGATGTTTTAAAGCCAAACAATGAATAGATTGTAATAAAGACAGTAATTTATATTGACTAAATAAAAAAGAATCAGTTTAAGCGTAAGAGGCTGGGAGCAAGAGCGAGACTTCCTGGCTTTCATTCCTGTTAGTCCCTAACTCTGTGTCTCTGGGGGCACCTCAATAATCTTTTTACTCTTCAGTTTCCTCATCTGTAAAATAAGGGTAATAACAATACCCTCCTCTTACAAGTAGTCAAAAAATAGAATGAGGCTCGGCTCCCATAGCTCAGCAGTTAGGGACCAGCAGTTAGGGCTGGGTTCGAACTCGACCTACCGTGGGGCTGTTAAGTTCGAACCCGGCCCAGGCCCACTAAAAAAGCAATGACAACTACAACAACGACAACCACAAAAAAATAGCTCAGTGTTGTGGTGGGTGCCTACAGTCCCCGCTACTTGGGAGGCTGAGGCCAGAGAATCATTTAAGCCCAAGAGTTTGAGGTTGCTGTGAGCTGTGACGCCAAGGTACTCTACCAAGGGCGACATAGTGAGACTCTGTCTCAAAATTAAATAAATAAATAAATAAATAAATAAAATGAATTAATGCATGTCAAGCACTTTAATAGTTTCTAATAGTTCCAACATAAATTTTTAATAAATATTAGCTACTATTAAGTATAGATCTATTTAGTTCATTATGCTTCTTAAATCTTCATTAGTAGGTAATGGCTTCCAAGTTAAAGAAATCTAAACTGTTGGAATTTTCCTGAGAATGTGGGGATGTCAGATAGATAAATGTGGAATCTGTTTTACAGCATTTATATATTTAAAAAATTGTTACACTCTGGGATATATATATATATATATATATATATACTGATGTTTTATAAGTATAATTATAGTTGCATAATTAACATATATTTTTTAATGTATTTTAAAAATATAGCCCCAATGTGACAACAATGCAAATGTCCATCAGCTGGTGAGTGGATATGTAAAAGGTGATTTAGTATATCCACACCGTGGAGTACTACTTAGCAAGAGAAAAGAACAGAGTACACACTGCAACAAGGATGCATCTCCATCTTATGCTGGGTGAAAGAAGGTAACAGCAAAAGGCTTCATATTGTGTGGTTCCATTTACGTGCAGTGTTCAGAAAGGGCAAATTCACAGAGACTGAAAGCAGATTAGTGTCTGCCTGGATCTAGTTGTCCAACTTCATCCTCTGAGTAATCTTGCTGGGATGGTGCAAATGCGCCCAGGTGGTGAACCTAACACATACTCTGTCTTGGACACCAGCCCTGTCTGGAGCCAAGGACTCCACCGTCTAACATCCCAGAGTCTTCCCTACCTCCCGGAACCCATCCTTGCTCAATTTTCTGCCCCAGATCAGGGTGACCTTACTCTGCAAGTTACTCACATTGGACAAGCTCTGGGCTAACCCTGGGGGCACCAAGCTGGGTTGCTGTGAAATATGTGCCTTGTGTCTCTCCAGCCCGTCACAGATTAGGATCAGAGAAGGCTCCATACATAGCTTGTAAAGCAGACTTTTTCAATCTTAGTGTGATTAACATGTGGGCTGATTCTTTGTTGGGGGAAGGGGCTGCATCGCAGGAGTTGAGCAGCGTCCTTGGCTTCTACCCTTTAGATGCCAATAGCATCTACTACCCCGCTTCCCCAGAGTGACAATCAAAAATGTCTCCAGACATTGCTTCATGATCTCAGGGAGACAAATCACTCCCAGCTGAGATGCACTGTTCTGGAGAAATCATCTCTTGTTTGTTTCTTCCCATCTTTCATTTTGATGCTGTCAGGGAATTTGTTCACATAACGAGGTTACTGGAAGCTGGTTGACCAAAGGAACATTCTCTTAAGGAAATATTTGCATTTTTACTTAGGACAAAGTCATTTCCTGCTGACAGATTCATTAGTGACCACAACATATTAAGTTTTATAAAGAAAATTCATCTATATTGTGTGATTACAAACATACTGTGTTATTTTTTGGCTTAAAAAAACAAACATTACAACTATGGATGATTTATACTGTGGACAAACTGGAAATCTTACCCGCTTAGAAAAGCACCATTAACATTTGATTTATAGACTTCTATGCACACATATGCACACACGCAACTGCATACATCTATATTTTTGTAAGAAGTTACAATGCACACTCTTTAGCAACTTTTTTTCCTCTCACACTAACAGGGTGTTTTAGTGTATTAGTCAGCTTATGCTACAGCATTGCTGCATAAGAAAAATACCCCCAAAACTCACTGGCTTAAAATAATCATTCATTCTCAGGCTCACAGGTCTGTGGGTCAGCTGCAACTCAGCCAGACAAGGCAGAACTTCAGGACTGGATTTCCTGGATAAGTGACCACCCAGGACATGTGACCTGCTCTCTGTGTCTCATTCTGAAACGCAGGCTGAAAGGGCAGTGACTACCTGAGGCACATTTTTCATAGCAGATAATCAGAGTGCAGGAGATCAAGGCTAACTGCACAAGCACTTTCTAAGCCTCTGCTCACGTAACATGGACTAGCATCCCTTCAGTCAAAACAAGCCAGCCCAGCATCAAAGTGTGGGGAAAGACATTCTCAACCACAGCCAGGGTGAAGATGTGTGATCCAACCTCAGAGGATTGTGTCACTGGAAGCAATAATTCAATACACCACATTTAGGAGAGAGGTGCAGACATGGAATGGGATTCATGTCTCATTATCTCTGTTTCAGAGAATGAATCCTCCTTCCCTCCCTTCAACACATAGCTTAGTAGTAACCCTAAAGAAGCAGGTTATAGAACATTGGACAAGTTGCTTAACATCCCTGTGCCTCATTTGAAAAAATGGATGATAATAGTAATATCTAGCTTGCAGGGCAGCTGGAAGGAGATAACGTACAGCAGTTATTAGCACACAGTATATTCACTAAACGCACAGATAGGAGAGTCATCTCAGGGTAATGTAAAAACTACTGGACCTGAAATCAGAATGCCTGGAGTTACTTCCCACCGCTAACCAGCCCTGCACCCTGGAAACTGTCACATAGGTTTCCTCATCTGTAAAATGGAAACAGCACTCCCTGACCTGCCCCTCCCCTGGAATGAACCATCAAATCAAATGAGTAGATAAAAGAAAAGTTATTAGACCCAACATACATCTCTAATTATTATGTCCATTGTTCTTCAACTATTTTTCTGACTCACAGCATCCAACAAGGTAAGTGGTAGCCAGAATCACCTTCAAGAGCTAAGCATCTTGAAATGAGTCATGTACAATCTGGAGAAGAAGAAATTCCTTTTGCTTTCTCCATAAAATTATTTAGGAAACAAGGTTAAACACCAAGAGCCAGCGGTAAACTGTGCTCGCTGTTTGTATCGACCAGTTAATATACTAACTCATTAAATTCTCACAACAGTGCCAGGTTCTGAGCCCCATTGCATACATGAGGAAACTGAGGTACACATAGTTTATAAGAGAACAAATATGCCCTGATATCTGTGACCTGAACTGACTCTCACTTGGGATGGTCTATATTGGTTGGTGTTCAACCTGCAAAGCAGAAGTGCCATAAGGCCTGGGATAAGGGGTGTGCCCGTGATAAGTGTAGAAGGAGCTGGGGAGAGAAGGTCCAGGAATACGATGGAGGATCCTAGAAGGAATCACCAACCAGCCAATCCGAGAAGCCACACAGGACCAGCAGCCAGAATGGGACTAGGAAGGGGAAGCTTACGGGTGGGAGGCAGAGGGCTCTGTGTGCAGCCCCATCTCTGGGTAATGTGGCTTCCCCAAGTCCAGTTCTAAGCATCTCCTGGGGACACTGGATATACTGTCAGCCAGCATGGCCATCAGTGGGGAAATAGAGCTGCAAAGGAAACCAAGGTAAGTGAGGACCTGCTGGAGCCTGCTGACGCCTCTGTATTTGCCACCACATCTAACCAAGAGGCCCTCCAACACTAACAGCTGCTGCTTCATTCTGTGTGTCCATTCTTATGCAAATCCAGTTTGGGGCCAACTCCAATTTGGCCCCAGAGATGAAGGGGATTCCCAGAAACATCACCTTAACCAAGTTGACACTTTAGAAACCACCACAGAATCAAAAAATGGATTAGTCACCTCTGTGAAGAACCCACTCTGAGCCCTACAGCAGGAAGTTGAGCCTACAAAGAAGAGATGAAGTATTATTCATGCCTTCTGGTAGGAGAGGTAAAACTTAGATATATGAACTACCAAGAGACCTCGTGGAAGACGCAGTACACAACCAAGTGTGTACACCCAAGTCCCTGCCTTCCAACACGGGGAGACCTCTGATTTCTTGGAAGTTTTATTATCTTTGACAAAGACAAGGGAAGGTGAAAGTTGGCAGCAGACAGACTGGCCCCCCCAACATGTGATCGAGTGAGTTGTTATTGGCCACGTTTCATAACCTCCTCTACTGGATGTATTTCGTACCTTCATTCACTCTCTGCCAGCATGTGACTTTGCACAATTTCCCATACAGTGACGGGACTACAGTTCCATTCTCATTCCATTCTCATTAGTTCGGGACTACAGTTCCATTCACTCAGTTCCATTCTCATTAGTCTTGGCATGTGATTTGCCTTGGTGAATAAAATGCTGGTGGATGTGACATAAAATAGAAGGTATAATTTCTCAGTCTTACACTCTTTCCATTCCTCCAGTCCTGAGCTGCCACTGGTCTGAGAAGGATGAAAGAGACAATAAGACCTGATTCCCATCCTGAAAACAGAGCCCTCCAAGCAGAGCCCCGCCAAGATCAGCCGCACTGCAGTCAACTCCTAGGTTCTAGAGCAAAAGATAAAGGCTTGTTGTTTCAAATTTTAGAGAGATTTGTTGAATGTTTCATGCATTCTTGCAGCACTAGCTGACTAATACACCATGTAACCCACTTAGTGATTGACTTGGGAAAAATTGAGATTTACTAAAATGTTATGATCCCCTCATAAGAAAATTCAGATACAGAAAGTGACAGCTCAGTGTAGCAGGTAGAAAGGCATGTGGGTGGGGTACCAACAGCCACTTTTTATAAGAATGACTGAGTGAACTGTGGGGTGGGGGACTGTGACTTTACTTATTTATTTATTTATTTATTTTAGAGAGAGAGTCTCACTGTGTCACCCTTGGTAGAGTGCTGTGGCATCACAGCTCACAGCAACCTCCAGCTCTTGGGCTTAGCCAATTCTCTTGCCTCAGCCTACCCAGTAGCTGGGATTACAGGCTCCTGCCATAATGCCCGGCTTTTTTTGTTGTTGTTGCAGTTTGGCTGAGGCCAGGTTCAAACCTGCCACCCTCGGTATATGGGGCTGGCGTCCTACTTCACTGAGCCACAGGCACCGCCCAGGACTGTGGCTTTATAACAAGCACCTGGATTTATAGGGGCTTCTTCTGTGTAGAGCATGCGTATAAATGTACCCCTCCCTCAAAATATTACAGACCCTCATCCTAAGATTGTTCTATTACTTTCATTATTAATTGCATTATGCTTATAGTAGAAAACTAGGAAATAAAATAAAACAATGAAAATATTTAAATAACCTGATTCTACCACCCAGAGATAGCTTCTGCAAGTTTGTTAGTGCACAGCCTTCCATATTTCCTATGTTTACAGTTTTATAACCCGCCCAGTTCCCTGTTACAAAGAGACTATGGACATTCACTCTTAGTAATAATTTTCTAAAATATTAACATGGCAATATAATCTAACCATAACCATAATCATAATCTCATTGCTGATCACTTGACATCATTTCCTGTTTTCGTCTATTAAAATAACACTGCTGTGGACATCTCATACCTAAGTATCAGTGCAGAGTTCTCGTTATTTCTTTAGGATGAATGCTTAGCATAAATCACTGGAGTCTAGACTTTTTAAAACATATTTTAAATATACTTTCCAGAAAAAAATGTATCAATTTGTACTCATATCTGCCATGTTAAAGAATTGGCACTTAGGTTTAATAAAATCAAAGACGGTCAGAGTCAGTCAATATTTTCAGTTAGCAGTCAAGTTCATCAAAGCCTTTCATCCAGGGTTCCAGTGATAGTTTATTGATTTCATAACTATTTATAGGGTGCATACTATGTGTCAAGTGCTGGGGATATGGCAGCAAACAAAGTGAATAAAAATCTGTACCTGGGTATTGGAGGTTCAAAGAAAAAGCCCACATTGGAGAGTGAGTGCTTTTTGAACATGACTATGCTAGCATGGAACCATTTTTTCCCAAAAGCATGGAGCAGCCACTTTGCATTCCAAGCAGACCCACTTCCTCTTACTTTCAAGATTCCATTGTTCTCATCCCAGACACCCAGACAAAAGTAAGCTGCGGAGGTAGGTAAATTCTCTTCAACTAAACAGAAGAAGCCATGACAACCTCCTCCCCTCAAAAGGGAAAGGGGAAAATCTCAACAAATTAGGTCAAAGGAATTTGGAGCTGCCCAATACATCCACCCAGGAGACGTCGCCTGGTGTTGTGATTTCATAAACCATGGAGCACTGTGCCAGGAGTTTGGGATGATGTCACCTGAGCGTTGGGCTGTATTTATGGCTTCATGTCTACAGCTAACTTTCACTTCTTCTCTTTGGGTAAATACATCATGGGCCCATCGTGGTAAAGCCAGCGAGTGCCGGCTGAGTGGTTTATGGTCGTGCCTGAGCTGGGAGGTGTGTTTGCAAGGCTGCTTGGCAGATCCCTAGGTGTAAGTTTTTAAGATGCCGGGCCGCAGGTCCACAACCAGGATGTCATGGAGCCTGCTTTTGTCTCGTCCGGGATGACTCCTCCCCCTTTACTTCCAGGCCCTGTTCTCAGTGTCAGCAAGGCCCTTGCTCCCTTTCCCCCATCTTTTCTTTCTTGAGTAATAGCCAAAGGA
This sequence comes from Loris lydekkerianus, assembly GCA_963574355.1. Classification (NCBI taxonomy): domain Eukaryota; kingdom Metazoa; phylum Chordata; class Mammalia; order Primates; family Lorisidae; genus Loris; species Loris lydekkerianus. The sequence goes on from CAUYPK010033408.1 coordinate 22,716, forward strand.
AGAAGCAACCCCCCTCATTGGCCTCCCTGGACCAAAGCACTTCAGCTGACACCTCAACTGTGTTGACCTTTTGGCTTTTGATTTGGGGAAAACTAAAGGTAAAAGAGATGTGAATTCAGCAACTGAATTTGACCTTTTAAGCAGTTTGAGAAAGGGGCAGGGGTCTTCAGGACATGATGTGGACAGGGAGGGTTAAAGGGGGACACCTGGGTGAATACCAGCTCCCCTGGGAAAACTTTGCTGCCTCCAGTTCCCAAGGTGGTTAGATGTCTCTTTTTTGTTTTTGCCCATGACATAGAACGTACCTCACTGCAGAATAACATGCTGTGGGATGCTCAAAGATGTAGTCCATGGACCCAGCATATAATAGGTACTCAAAAATGCTTATTTAAAAAGCAAATGCGTGAATATATGAAGGAGTCAATGAAGAGAAAGTTCTCCTTTAGCGTCCTGACTTCTTTTTCCTACTATTCAACTTGAGTGTTTTGCCCATTCATTTATCCATTCCTTTATTCAACAAAATGTAGGACAACTGACCATTTATCAGGCTCTGTACTGCAGCAGCAAACAATAATTCAGTGATTTCTTCAATACACATATACTGAGTGCCTGTGGTGTGTCATGTTCTGGGTTTGATTCCAAGCTAAAATGTGATCAATTTTCAATTTCATGATTTCCACTGAGTAAAAAGAAAAAAATGAGAGAGCCATTTCAATATTAATTTTGGCAGGAGTGGGGATTGCCTTCTGCAGGAGCACAGAAAAGAAAGCCAGAGTTTAGATTGTAGGGAATTATAAAAAGGTTCCTGGAAGAGATGATAAGGCAGCTTTTTGTAGACTTGTCTTGGGGAAAGACTTCATCTCACCTCTTTGACTGTTGTTAACACATGGTATCCCTAGTAATAAAAATGCTTCCTATTTGTAAAATGTGCTGTCATTTGAAAAACAAAACAAAACAAAAAAAACCTACTTAGCAAGGATATGAGGCAATGAAGCTACCAAGTCACTGTTATGGCAGGAGAAAATGGTATAACTGTTGGAGAGCAAATGGACAACAGCCAATTAGTTCTAAGACACCCAAACATTTCAGCCAGTGACTCAACACCTGCTGTTGTCTCTAGAGAAATTCTTACACATGTGCACAGGGAGCCATGTACAAGAATATCCGTTGCAACATGGTGTGTGATGCTGAAAACCTGGAAACTAGCAACACAGTTGTCAATAGGAGAACACACGAATAAATTCAGGTGCTTATCTCAGTGGAATGCTCTATCGTGGTTAAAAATAACCAACCAGAAACGCAGACGTAGACATAGGTCAATCTCAAAATCACCACGTTAGGAGAAATTTGCACAAGAACATGGAAAGAACTTTTAAAATGTGTGAAACAATACCATATGTTACATAATCCATACACTGTTTCAGGATAAACACATACAGGGTAAAAGTGTAAGATGTGGGGAGGACTGATGAACTTCAAAATCAGGCTGGTGGTTACTCTTAAAGGGAGAAGGCCAAAAAAATGCCATCGGAGTGATCTGGGCGGCTGCAACTGCATCTGAAAGGTTGTTTTTAAGCTGGGAATTGAAGGCATGGGTATTTATTATATGTGTGTATTGTTCCTTATACTTTTACATTTCTGAAATATTTCAAGATGCAAATAAAAGAAATCCTGCTACCCATATGCATTGTGGCTTTTGGTTCTCATGAATCTTTGTGAAAGAGAAAAGTAGGAAAACACTACTTTCCCAGCTGGGCTTTTGAAATCTGCCTTAAAACTGTGGACACAAAGGGGAAAGTGTCTTCCAATGTTTAGAGAAATAATGACAATAGCTAACATTGAGTTTCCCTTATCTTTATGTGGATTATTTTAGAATCATCACAGCAGCACTATGAGGCAGTTGTGATTATTGTTGCTATTTCACAGATGGCAGCTGCTGAGGCTCAGAGAGAAAGCAGCTTGCTCTATTTATGCAGTTAAAAAGCCCTGGAGCGGCAGGGTTTGAACTGGAGATGCAGAGCCTCTTTGTCTAGAGAGGAAAAGAACGTAAAGGTTAAAAGACTCATCTCTGGAGCCACACTTCTGGGATACACGCACAGTGCTATTTCTTTCTGGCTGGATGGGAATAGGGAAGCTCACCTCTCTGTGCCTCTGTTTCTTTACCTGTAAAATGGGGCTAATACAGTAATTACTGTAGATTGTCATGAGGATTGTCATGAGGATTCAAGTAAATAGAAGAAGCTATGACAACCTCCTCCTCTCAAAAGAGAAAGGGAAAAATTGATGAACAAATTAGATCAAATAAATTTGGAGGCACGTGAGGCTGTCATGAGGATTAAAAGCATTCAGAAGAACTAGGTGCCAGGCACATAGCAAAGGCCACAAAAGTGCCCATCGTTATCATTTCCACTTATGCCCAAATCCTACACTTCTCAGGCCTCTGGAAGGCAGATCAGCTGACGTCCCCAGCACGCTCTGGTCACACTCATGCCGCTTGAGGCTGGGTGGTGGGCGAATGCAGGCTGCCAGGTTAGGGAATGAAGAGACTTTCAAAGATGCAGGGGCTGTAATTTGGCCAGCAGATGAAAAAGGGTTGGTGATGGATTCGTGAACCGGGCACTACTCCCTCCCTCGGCTTCGCAGTGTTTCCCCTCACCATCACTCACGGGTTCTATAAACAGACTTCCCAGTAATAGTTTTCCATCCCTTTGAAGTCTCTCCATCCATTCTCTCCCCACTCTCAGCCCGCTCCCCTTCCTCCCCAAGGAGGACCTCGTGTTGCAAATCGTTTCCAACTGGACCGGGCAGGGATGCAGTTTATAATGCCTCTGGAAGGTCGATTCAGTTCAATCCAGCACACATGGCTGAACACCTACTAGGTGCCTGTGGAGGAATTTGGCTGGGGAAAGAGAGTCCCAAAAGAGAGAAGGAAAAGGCCCAAAGAACTTGGTTGGAAACTGGGTCTTGCCAGAGCATCTCCTTGGGAAGCTACAACAGCTGTCTGAGCCTCAGTTTTCTTACCTTTACAGTGGGGATAATAATAACACAACCTCACAGTTACATGGGAGGAGTAAGTGTTATAGCATATGTGAAGCATTTACCACCATACTGGGAACAAAACAGGTGCGCAGCTAATTTCTTTTTCTTTTTTCTGTTGTTACTGATGTAATAGACAGGAAAGAAACTTGGGATTCAGTGAATGGAGCTCAGATGATGTGCCAGGAAAAATCCAGGTTTGGAGAGAAGAAACACCTTCCATTTGGGATACGCTGAGCTGGAGGTAGCTGAGTGTAGACCATGCTGAGATATCAAGGATGCGTCTGAGCCAGGTGTGGTGGCTCACACCTGTAACCCTAGCACCCTGGGAGGCCAAGGCAGGTGGACTGGTCAAGCTCAGGAATTCAAGACCAGCTTCAGCAAGAGTGAGACCCCATCTCTATTAAACAGAAAAAAACTACCCAGGCGTGGTGGCAGGCGCCTCTAGTCCCAGCTACTCGGGAGGCTGAGACAAAAGGATCGGTTGAGCCTGAGAGTTTGAGGTGGCCATGAGCTAGGATGATGCCATGGCACTCTACCCAGGCTGACAGAATGAGACTCTGTCCCAAACAAACAAATGACAAAGGATGCATGTGGCAATATGGGTCTGGAGTCCTGGGGCTCAGGTCATAATTCCAGGATCTTGATTTCCTGCTTTCACAGTGACCACACCAACCCACTCTGAGAATTCCGCATCCAGTGGAAAAAGCTTCCCAGCCCTGCATGCCCACAAACATCCCTGAGCCGAGTCTCAGGGGTATGTCACTCAAAGGAAGAACCCAGTTCAGGGAAAGGCCAGTTATAATGCTCTCTTCACCAGAAAACAAAGTTCAGCCTTATTCCCCCAACTACAAAAAGGGGCCTGCGAGGCGAGGCAGTGATGACGTTTCAGGGAGATTTTCATTTGCAAGAGCTTGTAGCACATCTGAGATACACTGTGTCCCCACGTGGTGCACAGGCCAACGTAGCATGGACGTCTACAGGGTGTCCCAAAAGTTGCCCCTAAAGTCACCACACATGGGGAAAATGGGAAATTGTAGCTAAATGTACCTTTATCTGCCGAATACTCATAAATGTGCTCCACATGTTGGCCGCTTCTTTGTAAAGTTTCATAATGAACGCTTTGCAAATGAAGGTACCTTTAACTGCAACTCCTCATTTCCCTTACGTATGGTGACTTTAGGGGAGACTTTTGCTGTTCAGAGTATTCTCTAGGTGCCAGTTACATGGCCCACAAGAGGTGAGTGGTCTCGACCTGAGCTGGCCCATCGGCCCAGGGGTCTCCTCAAGCCATAGAAAGGATTTGCTTGGAGAAGGAACAGAGTGGGATTCCCCAAGGACTGGCATTCAGATCAGGCTCTCCTTGCCCAAGAGTAGAATAAAACTATACTTGTGGATACATATATGAGCCTCCATTAGCTTAAAGGCTTCATAAAGCATGTATAGAGTTTAGAGAAACACTCTATTTCTTTCTTTTTTTTTTTTATTGTTAAATCATAGCTGTGTACAGTGGTGCAATCGCCTGTGCCCATTCTAAGATGCGCCATAGATGTGGCCCCACCCATTACCCTCCCTCCACCCAAACCTCCCCCCTCCCTTCCCCTTCCTTGGCCCTTTCACTCTATTTCTTTAAATAAAAAAAGTCATAACCTGCCCACCAGATCATTGGCCTATAACACAATAACTAAGAAAATACCAGGAAGGCTGTGTTAACCAGTGTGATGAAAATGTGTCAAACGGTCTATAAAACCAGTGTATGGTGCCCCATGATAGCATTAATGTACACAGCTATGATTTAATAAAAAAAATATATAAAGTATAAAAAAGTATGAAAATCAAAGAAGTATAAACTAAAACTGGACTCTTTCTCTCTTCTCCTCCCAGTCTCCAGAAGGCTCCATGACTGCCACTGTGGGCCTGGCCATTTCTCCGTGTGCGATACACAGGAAAGCTTCAATGCATGCAAGCACTGAATGCAAAAACTTTTTAAAAATCTCCTGTAAGACCTATAGTTGTGAGGGGAGAGGAATGATTGCCCATAAACATGTACTTGGAAAATTCGCCAATGGACATTGTACTTTGATGCATTGCATAAGAATTTATTAAGCATCTGCTGCATATGAGGCGACATGTATATTTATTTGTGTGCAAAAGAGCTAAGGGGGCCGATGTGGACTGTGTTCCCTGCCGGCGTCTGTCCACGCTCTCACGGGCAGGCAGCACGTGTAACACGGACATCCATTTTTTATCTCAATTGGTTCCTTACCCTGGGTCTGCTGGTAGCTGTTCGGCTCAACGCACAATGTGCATCGGTGCGCCCAAGGCCCCCCTGCCCCAACCTTTGCGGGGCTCCTTGCTCTTTTTCCTCCCTTCTTTGGAGATTTTATTTATTATCTGTGGGGAAGTGTATTGTTTGGAGATTCTGGTTTTTATTTCTCTACTGGCTTTGACAGATACTCAGGGAAAGGGGGTGTTGGAGGGTGGGGGAAGAGAGCATTTGGTTTTGTTTTATGATATGCCATGGAGGTTCTGTTAAATTCTTAGAGCCCTTTGGGTCTGGAGGACTGTGCAAATGAAAAGGCAATGGTGATGGTTTATGAGGGTTTGTGGCAGGAGCCGTGACGACACAGAACGAGTGTGGTCACTCTTTGTAACAGAGTCAGTGGAAATAGCAGGGCTGGGTTTAATGTAGGCAATAATTTTAACAGTGCTAATAATACAGCAGTAATCATAGCATCGATTCATTTTATGCAACATGAAGGAAGTGCTAAGGACAAGTTATAGCACAGAGACTCTCCATCCACCTCTGAGCTCAGACTGCCTAGGTTGACTCTGGGCTCTGCTGCATATTCTCTTCCTCTGCAGCCTTGGGCTAGTCAGTTGGTCTTACTGAGCTCAGTTTATTCCTCTGAAAAATGGGCACAGTAGTAACAGCACCTATCCTGTAGGGTTGCTATAGAGATTTTGTTGTTGTTGTTGTCATTGTTGTTTGTCAGGCCCAGGCCGGCTCCAGTGTATGTGGCTGGCACCCTAGCCGCTGAGCTACAGGTGCCAAGCCTGCTATGGAGATTGATATAGAGAGCCTGCAGCCCCGAGTCTGGGATGAATGGGACTGAATAAATTCTTTCTGTGACTTTTAAGTACAATGCATTTAATCTCTTCTTAGGGATTAACTAACTGTTGTTAAACTAGGTTATATCTCCTGAAGAAAGATTCAGATCCTTTCATGAGCCTAACATGTCCAAAATTAAAATCATTTCTCTTTCCTCCTCTACCCAAAGCAGCATTCTCTAGGTTCTCTACAAAGTCTTCCAAAATGCATCACTCATCTCAGTAGTCCCCAATCTCAGTTGCCCGTGAGAATCTGCAGGAGAGCTTTAAGAAAAATGTCCATACCTGGTGCCCAATCTAAAGGTTTCGCTTGAGCTGATTTTGTACAGGGCTCAAGCACCTCCATTTTGAGAAAGCTCCCCCAGACGATTTGAGTCTATAGCCAGGGCTGAGAACTGATGAGGGACAGGGCTGCCCAAGGGAGGTGCATTCTCTTTCCCTTGAATTCCTCCTCACAACACAGTCTCAACTCTCCGATCTTGTTGCTGATTGGGCACACTTGCCACTGCTCTGGACTGATGCACAAATCTCCCCAGTGGCTCTGGACCTTTAGCATGTCCATGTCAGTTGCCAACCCACCACTATTCTAGTTCCTGTATGTTCCCTCCTCAGCGTGCATCTGATCACAGCACTTAAGCTCCTAAGGGTTTACCATTGCCTATAGGATTGAGTCCCACTCCCCAGCCCTTGTTCAGAACCCCTTCCTACCTGGGCTCAGCCTGCCTTTCCTGCCTCTGAGCTCACAGGGTTCTCTTCTTCTGCCTGAACCTTCACTACCTGATCATGCTCTTCTTCACAATGCTCTCTCCGCCCTCGCCCAACCGGTTAACTCTACGCATTCCCCCAGCCCAAGCCTCCACCCACTTCCCAGGCAGTGTGGATGCTTCCTGGGGACTTTTGAGCCTAATGGGATACATTCTGTAGAAGTATGTACAGTGTGGTTTTTATTTACATATCTATCTCCCCCATTTGCCTTGGGAATTCCTCAAGGTCAAGGACTGGGTCTTATTCATCCACAGCCTTATTCATCACCCTCTGCAGCATTTGTTGAGCAGAGCAAGCCGTGTCATTCCTAGGTTTCACTCTGTGGCAGATTCTATTTTCTAAAGACTGCTACCTCAGTATCTTTTATCCTACATCTTTTCCTTCAGCATGATCCTGTCGAGGGTCTAGCTTCCTGCTACTTGAATCTGGTCAGGTTTTTGACTGCTTCTGCCAATGGAATGGGAAAGAATGGGTGCTATGTGACTTCCAAGTCTGGGTGACAAATGTCAATGCCACTTCAGCTTTGTTCTCTAAAGAGCCCCTGCTTGCATCCCTGAGCCTCCAAGGAAAAAACCTGACACCCTTGAGGCCTCCACGTTGTGAGGAAGTTGAGCTACATGGCAGGCCCAGGACAGGGGCTCTGTTGACCATTCCGGTTGAGCCCAGTCTCCAAGTGTTCTCAATCCAGGCTTCAGGTACATCAGTAAAGGAGCTTCTAGAAGACTCCAGCCCTAACCACCAAGTCACCTCCAGCCATTTGAATCTTGCCAACTTAGATCTCAAACAGTATAGAGTAATAATAAATGCCCTGTATGGTTCCAGTCTAAATTCCTGATTCTTAGAATCTGTAATAATAAAAAAGACTGTGTAGTCTTGGGGTAGTTTGTTATGCAACAGTAGTACCTGAAGCAGTGGTTCTCAGCCTTCCTAATGCCGCAGCCCTTTAACACAGTTCCTGTGGGTCGCAACCCACAGCTTGAGAACTGCTGTTCTGAAGGGATCTATTTTTTCCTTTGATACACAGCCCTGCACCTGGCTCTGGCTGCTATCTCCTCTGTTCCATGTAGCACTCTCTCTCCAGGGTGTGTCTTTTCTGTATTGCCTGCTCCTCACTCATCCCGTCTCAGAGCCTTTGCCTTTGTTATTCCCTCTGCTTGGAACCATCCTTCTCTGCCTCTTCTTATCATGATACCTTCTTATATAAAAATTATATGTTTAATATAATATTAGCCAATAAGCCAATGAAAAGGTGTCCTACAGCATCAGTCATCAGAAAAAAAGGCACCATGGACACCCTAAAATGCCTAAAATTTAAAAAGGCTGACAATACCAAGTATTGACAAGAATTGCAAGGAATTAGAAAGCTCATTCATGCTGGTGGAAATGCAAAATGGGTAGGGCCCCTTTGGAAAATAGTTTGGCGGTTTCTTATAAAGTTATACATAGAGGTATTATATGAGCCAGCAATTCTACTCCTCGGCATTTTACCCAAGAGAAAAGAAAACATATGTCCCCACAGAGACACGTGCGTCAACATTCATAGCAGCTTTATTCATAAGCGTCCAAAACTGGAAACAGCTCAAGTATCCGCAAACTGAAGGATGGATGAACAAAATGGGGCACATCCATACCTTCTACACTGCTCAGTCATAAAAAGGAACAGACTGGTGACACTTGGAACAACATGAATGAATCTGAAGTGTGCTGGGCTAAGTGAAAAAAACCAGGCACAGAAGGCTGCGTGCTGTATGATTCCATTTATATGACATTCCAGAAAAAGCAGAGACCATAGGACAGAAAACAGATCAGAAGTTGCCAAGGGGCAGGAGGAGGGAAGGAGAGACAGACAAGGATTTAAAGGAACTTGTGGGGGGAGGAGGTTTGGCACTTTGATTGTGGTGGTAGCTACACAACTGGACACAATTGTCAAAACTCATCAAAGTGTGTCATTATCAAGAAAGAATTCCAGTGCAATCAACTTTCCCAATAGTAACCTGTCTCTTAAAAATAAGGCCATTTCTTTTGAGAGGACTTCTCCGACCCCATTTTATTTAGAGGACATTCTCAGCCACAGTAATTCTCACATGACTTTGTTGCATAATAGTACTTTATGATTTCAAACATTGTATTTGTGACACCACATTTATTTACTTGTTTGTTTGCATGCATGCGTGTATTAATGTCTTCACTTGCTTTTCCTCCTTGAGGATGGCTAATTCCTGAGACAGGGATTAAATCCACCATATTCACTGCTCTCTTTTCTATTCTAGCATGCTGAGTGCCACATAAGGGCTGCTCAAAGTGAATATTTATTGAATTAATTGGCAGGAATGCGGGGGCTCAGGCAGGTAGATACAGTGGCCTATGCTACAGGAAAACCCATTTCTGAATCCTGAACTGAGTTACTTATTTTATTTTATTTATTTATTTATTTGTATTTTTTGAGACAGAGTCTCATTCTGTTGCCCTGGGTAGAGTGCTGTAGTGTCTTAGCTCACAGCAACCTCAAACTCTTGGATTCAAGAGATCTTCTTGCCTCAGCCTCTCAAGTAGCTGAGACTATGGTGCGGGGCTAATTTTTCTATTTTTAGTAGAGACTGGGTCTCGCTCTTGCTCAAATTGGTCTTGAACTCCTGACTGAGCTCAAGTGACCCACCCATGTTACCCTCCCAGAGTGCTGGGATTATAAGATGTGAGCCACCACCCATGGCCTGAACTAAATTGCTTTTAGAGTAAGCAACTTCTGTGCCAGAACCCCGCCCCCACCCCCACCCCACCCCCAATAAGAAGAACCTTCAGATCATTCATAAGGGCCAGATCTGGAGGACAAGGATGCTGGAGTGGCCTGGGACGGGGGACAAGACGGACATCGTCCCCTGGTGTAATTCGCTTTCTCCATGCATGGCTGGGGCATGTGTTCTGATCAGGTACAGGGGTTCTGCGCCTTTTGGGCTTTGTTTTGTTGTATCTTATTATTAAAAAGTAAACATGTGGAGCACAGATAATTTGGTTGTGCATGAGGCTTCTTTTGGCTCCCGCATCTGAGGAATTTAACAAGGGAGAAAACAGAGGGAAATATATACATAGCTATTTGGAAAGATTGAAAGCAAAGTTTTACTTCAAAGGATCATTAAAGTAACTTTTCTGGGCAAGTTGTGATCAGTAACGCTGTCTGGGCTTTTTCAAGAATTTGGCAGAGGGTAGGAGATTGCAAGATTTTTTAAAAATTAGCTTAAAAAGGAAGAATATAGTGACGGTCAAGCCAATATTTAAATATCCTTCTTTTGTTGGACAGAATTGAGTTTCAAATTTTAACTGCTTCAAGGGGTAATAATACACGCTAGAAAATAATTATTTTCCTCTCTGTCTGCAGTGTCCCCAGCCAATTTACGCTCCTACCCAGGGCATATTGTCCAATTTAATTCTGGTCTCTGTCCCTGTCTCGTTCAGCATTAAGAAAGGCACAGTTCCTCCATTATAAACTTGGGGGAGTCATTCCAAGGCCACTGCTATCAGAATAGTTCAAAGAGTTACTTTTGGAGTAAGTCCTCAGGAGTTTGAAAGGGTGAGACAAACTACAGTTCAAGTTCAGCCGGATTCCTCAGGTGGAAAATCAGACAGCAATAGGAGATTTCACCCACATTTTAGCGTGTAACATGCATTCATTTTCATGGCAATAATGTACTTTCCGTACTGAATTTGCCACAATGTATTTATTTACCTGTTTCACTCTTGATGATGAATATCTGGGTTGTTTCAGTTATAGGGCTTTTAACAACAAGGCTGCCACGTAGGGTCTTACCCACATTCTGGTAAATACGAGCATCACTTGTCCTGGAAAATCCTTAAGCTCTTAGCCCAGAAATTTGAAAACCTTTTTGAGGTCATGGACATCTTGGGTAACCTGATGAAAACTGAGTCCTGTATCCAAAATGCACAGACACACAGAGACAAAGAAAGCAACAGACACAAGCAGATATAGATAGGCAGTGGTGCAGACAAACACAGTACTGGTGCCATTTTAGGGAGGCCTCTAAGAGACTCAAGTGCATGCAGGGACCACAAGAATCCCCGCTGATCTGAGAAGGGAGGTAGGGAGCCCTTTGCAGTGATGCCTGGCAAGTTACATCTTTGGGGAAAACCGGAGAACAGAAAGGTGGGTGTCCCTCCACATCTGCTCTGAATGCTTTTGTTTTTCCTCCACTGGCGCTGGGAAGTTTCCAGCCCCACAGAGGGAGAAACGAGAGGGCAGTTTCCCTGGCCTAACTCCAAAACCCGTGGCACTCCTGCGGAGCCTGTTCTGCTCTGTGTGGATGTCTGTGTTTGCACCGAGGGTGAGGGCAACGCTGGAGCCAAGAACAACCCATAATTCTGCACACAGTAGATTGAGTTTCTTGCAGAATTTGCTCCCCGAGGAAATTCGGCGATGGCAGGAGGTGAGCATAGCTGGGGCCTCAGAGGATGGATAAGCTCTGTGTGTCAGACAGCACCCATGGCAGGGTTTGCAAACAGTGAGGGGCTTGGTGTGTGTGTGGGGGGGCATCTACATGGGTCCAGCCACGCTTGGGGCAGTGCCGCCCTTAGAAGTTAAGAGTGACCTATGGCTAAAGGGTTCAGCTCAGAGAGTCCAACTATGTCAGGAGTTGGCAGGGACTAATCCCCCCCGTTATTGGTACTCCCATGTTCAGGGTGCTGAGACACAGAGACTCCTGCAGACCAGGGTTACAGGGCTGTGGCTCAGGCACACTCTAGTCCCAGGGTGCCGTGATTCTGACTGTGTCTGCATCCGTCTCTGTGTGTGTGTCTGATTCTTGGTCTCCCTCAGCTTCTATCGGCTTCAGCTTCAGTATCTCACTGTCTATTTCCTTTTTTGAGTCTCTTCCTCTGTCTCTTTCCTTGACATTTATCTTTCTGTTTCCACTCCGTACATCTCTCTCTGATGCACCCTCTTTCTTTCCTAAGCTGACAAGCCGCTCAATGCCTTCTCCTCTCAAACTGGCCACTTAGGACAAATGCCTTCAGGGACCCTGAACACTTTCTGCCCACTCTGCCTTCCTCCCTCCCTAGTTCCAGCCACCTCCCCTTCCCGGGAGAGAGGGGGCAGGAGATGGGTTTTGGAGCTACCCTGCCTGCACGTTCTTGCTTCAAGCCCCAGGATGCATTGCCATTTGGGGGTCTTCAAACCAACCTCTTAACAATTTGCACTAGATTTTCCATGAATCCTAAAAACAAATGTATTTTGATTCTCTTAGCCGCAGGGCAGAAAGAATGGAAGTATCCTCCAGTCAAGGAACCTGTATTTCCTGGTCTCTCTCAGTGCCAGTCCCTAAAGAGGTACCTTCATATGCCAGTCGGGACAGGGGGTGTCTTTCCAGTTTGATACCTTTTCTTTTTTTATTTTTTTTATTTTTTTTAATTAAATCATAGCTGTGCACATCGATATGATCATGGGGCATCATACACTAGTTTCATAAACCGTTTGACACATTTTCATCACACGGCTCTAGAATGGTGGGATCACACCTGCGGTGCAGCATCTTGATACCTTTTCCTCTCCACCCTCCAGCAGCCCGTGGAGGGACCCGGGATTTTGGAACTAAGAAGGAAAGTGCTGCTGGGCCTTGCTGGAATCAAGCCGGAGGCTCCAGCACGCCGGGTTTCATGCTCCTAGTTGAGAGGCCACACTGGCGTCCCTCACCCAGCAGTGGTGACTGCCACCTCTTGCCATCTCCAGAAAGTGGCTGATATTTTTTAGCCCTTCTCTGCCACCACCACCCCCCCATGGGCCTAGATTACTTTAGGCAAACACAACTCTACAAGCATTTAAATTGCATCCAAAGCAAATGGCCAAGGACAGTTTTGCAAGTTCTCCAAGTTGCACAGAACACATTTCCACTCTCAGCTCCCCCAGCCTCTTGCATTCGAATGCAAAGCTTTCACATCTTTAAAGGGCATTTTTGCAGGGAGACAGTCCATAGCTCTCATCAGAGTTTCAAAGAGCTACAGGAGCCCACCGTCACCATTAAAAGGGTGAAAAGGTTAAGAACCATTACAAAGGTAGCCAGCTCCTTATTTTCCATTCAGAAGAAAACCTTAGCCTGTCTACACTCCCCACTCCCATTTTTTATCTCCCTCCTGTTCCTCCTCCTCACTCCACTGCCTTTTTCCTTTTGCGACTTTTCTTTGACATTTCAAAGGCTCTCTCTGGGTTTCGATTTGAAGCTCCAGGATAAAATCGATCAATTAAAAAAAAAAGGAGGGGGTGGGGGGTTCTAGGTTTGGAATTCCAGGTCTTCCCCAATCTGTGATGGGGGAACTGGAGCCACGAACAAGTAGGCACAAAAACTTTGTTTTAGCACCTCTTTTTACCCCTCCACCTTTCCTTCCCAGACTTCCTGCCCCTGTCCCCACCCCCGCAAAAGTAGGGGATCAAAACCAAAAGGTTTAAAGATCTTGGCTAGGCAGCGCTGTGCACCGGGGAAAGGTTGGGATGGGGAGGGAGAGCTGCCCAACGCGCCCCTCTCCTTTGGCAGTTGGAAGCCCCCAAATCTGTTTACTACCTGAGTTTGCGACCTCAGGTATTTGAGGAAGCCAGACAGGCAACTTCAAAAGACTGCGAGGTGGCCAAAGACATAAACTAGAAGACAGAAAGTGACTCCTGGATCCGAGACTTAATTCCTGTTTTATTAATTAAGAAGGGAGCCCAGGTGGAGTTGCGAACAAGATAGAAAGTAGAAATGTCCCAGCCAAGCCCTCTTCTGCTGGCTTCCACCTCCCAAACCTCCTGCGAGCCGCTCACCCCAGCTCTGGGGAGGAGAGGGGTCAAACCTTGTCTGTGTCGCTTCTGCAGGAAATTCAAAAAGGATAAGAGTAAGGATACAGGATACCAAGGGGCGTGATTGAATCTCATTTTGCCAGGCTGCAGGTAAAAGGGGATTACTGATCTTTTCTTGATTGAAAAATTTCACATTTTGTTCTTCATGGGCTTCTTTGTGCATCAATTCTGATTTTTTAAACATATTGCATTAAAATATTATTTTTAATGTTTTATTTCTCATGATTATGGGTACCTAATAGTTGTATATATTGGTAGGGCGTGTGTGATGTTTTCATCCAGGCATACCATGTGTATTAGTCACATCAGGGTGATAGGATTGTCTATCACCTCAACAATTTACCATTTCTTTGTGCTAGGAACATTCCAATTCTACTTATTTTAAAGCATATTCTAACTTATTGTTGATTAAAGTCACTTTGTTGCACTCTCAAATATTCTTCTTTCTATTGAACTATATTATCCATCTCAACTACTGAGCTATTTCGGCACCATCTTAAGTGTTGCACCCAAACCCTTGTTTTGGCCCCCACCTTCCTAGCCAGGACAGCTCTAAAGGTCCTTAAAAAAACGAATCTTGACTGGAGAACATTTTTTGAGGGTTGGGGCATTGCTGAGAGGAATGCGCAGTTAGGAAGTGAAGGAGAGAAGGAGACAGAGTACATGTACACCATGGAATACTATGCAGCCTTAAAGAAAGATGGAGACTTTACCTCTTTCATGTTTACATGGATGGAGCTGGAACATATTCTCCTTAGCAAAGTATCCCAGGAATGGAAGAAAAAGTATCCAATGTACTCAG
>CAUYPK010033410.1:0-25717 GCA_963574355.1 Loris lydekkerianus
TCCTATAATTCCTCTACTAGGCATATACCCAGAAGACCTAAAATTACATCATAACAAAGATATTTGTACCAGAATGTTTTTTGCAGCCCTATTCATAATTGCCAAATCATGGAAAAAACCCAAGTGCCCATCGATCCACCATTGGATTAATAAATTGTGGTGTATGTACACCATGGAATATTATGCAGTCTTAAAGAAAGATGGAGACTTTACCTCTTTCATGTTTACATGGATGGAGCTGGAACATATTCTTCTTAGTAAAGTATCTCAAGAATGGAAGAAAAAGTATCCAATGTATTCAGCCCTACTATGAAACTAATTTATGGCTTTCATATGAAAGCTATAACTCAGTTATAACCTGAGAATATGGGGGAAGGGGGAGAAGGAGGGGAGGGTGGGGGAAGGATGGGTGGAGGTAGGGTGATTGGTGGGATTACACCTGCAGTGCATTTTACAAGGGTACATGTGAAACTTAGTAAATGCAGAATATAAATGTGTTAACGCAATAACTAAAAAACGCCAGGAAGGCTATGTTAACCAGTGTGATGAAAATGTGTCAAACTGTTTATTAAACCAGTGTAGGGTGTCCCATGATCACATTAATTTACACAGCTATTATTTAATAAAAAAAAAAAAAAGAATCAGTAAAATTGAGAATGTTTTACATTTATGGTATTTCTGTTTTTAGTGAGTACATAAAAAAATGCAAATTTACTACTAAAATGATTCACTAATCATATAGAGTGCCCAAGTTCCTTGAATATCAAAGATGAAATGCCCAGAAGTAAATCCACTCACTTGTCCATTGATTTTTGACAAAAGTGTTAGAAACACATATGGGAAAGGATAGTCTCTTTAATAAATGGTGCTGGGAAAGCTTGGTATTCACATGCAGAAGAATGAAATTAGATTTTTATCATACACCGTACATAAAAATCAATTCAAAATATATCAAAAACATATATAATACCATAAACTATAAAATTTCTAGAAATAGGAGAAATATCCACAATTTTGTTCTGGGAAGTGATTTCTTTTATTTCAAATTAATATGAGGGTATAAATAGTTTACATTGGTTTCAATTCTAAGGTAAAGTTCAAGTTGTAGTTGAGCCCTTTACCCAGGAAGCATACTGAACACCCTAACATTGTGCACACTAAGTGAGATCCTGCCTATAATCTTTCCTCCTTCCCCTTTCCTCTCCCCCTTCCCTCCCCCTTGCCAGACTATATTTATGTTTCTTCTTTCATATGGGCTTGTATTTGTTTATATGTTGATTTAATATTATTATTGAGCCCATTGGATACTTATTTTCCATTCTTGAGATACTTTACTAAGAAGAATTTGTTTCAGTTCACTCCAGCTAAACACAAAAGGAGAGGCTCCATATTTTCTTATGACTGAATAGTATTCTATAGTATACATATGCGCCAGTTTGTTAATCTATTATTGAGTTAATGAGCACTTGGCTGCTTCCACATTTTGGCAATTATGAATTGAGCTGCAATAAACATTTTAGTGCAAATGTCCTTGTGGTAAAATAACCTTTGATACTATTTGATAACTAGTAGTGGGATTGTGGGATCAATTGGTAGATCAACTTTTGGTTCTTTGAGAATTCTCAATATATATATTTTTTTTATTAAATCATAGCTTGTACAATAATGCAATCATGAGGTACAATGTGTTGAAATATTTTCACCAAACTGGTTAACATAGCCTTCATGGCATTTTCTTAATTATTGTGTTCAAACATGCACCAGCAATGCAAAAGTGATAAACCCTTGGCCAGATTAACAAGAAAAAGAAAAGTTAGATCTCTATTAACTTTAATCAGAAGTGAAAAGGGGGAAATAATAGCAGATAGCAGAGAAATGCAAAAATTCCTTAATGATGATTACCAAAAATTCTATGCCCAGATTTGAAAATGTAGACAAAAATGGACTACTACCTGGATTCACACCACCTTCCTAAACTCAGCCAGAAAGATTTAGAAATTTTGAATAGATTTATATGAAGCACTGAAATTGCATCAACAATATAAATCTTCCAAAAAGGAAAATCCCTATACCAGATGGTTTCACATGAGAATTCTGTGAAATCTTCAAAGAGGATTGAGGACCTATATTGCATAATCTATTCCAAAACATAGAGAAGGAAGGAATCCTCCCCATTACATTCTATGAAGCAAATATTACCCCTATTCCAAAACCAAGAAAGGACCCAACAACAAAGCAAAATTATAGGCCAATATAATTAATGAATATCTGTGCTACAATATTCAGTAAGATCCCAGCAAATAGAATACAAGGACACATTAAAAAATTATACATCATGATCATGTTTGTTTTATCCTAGGGATGCAAGGTTGGTTTAATATGTATAAATCACTAATGTAATTCATCACATAAATTAAAGTGAACACAAAGACCATGTGATTATTTCAATGATGCAGAAAAGGCTTTTGAAAGAATCCAGCATCATTTTTTTTTTTGGACAAGAACACTTAAGAAAATAGAGTTAGGTGGGATATTTCTTAAACTTGTAGAGGTTATCTAAAGCAAACCCATAGCTAATATCATATTGAATGGATTAAAACTGAAAGCATTTCCACTTAGAACTAGACATAGGCAGGAATGCCCACTGTTGCTACTACTATTCAACTTAAGACTGGAAGTCCTAGCCATTGTAATCAGAAAAGAGAAGGAAGTCAAGGGTATTCAGATGGGATTAGAGGAGGCCAAACTTTCACTCTTTGCTAATGACATTATCTTATACCTGGGAATCCCCAGGGACTCAACTACAAAGCTCTTAGAAATGAACAGAAAATATAATAATGTCTCAGGATACAAAATCAATATGCACAGATCAGTAGCCTTCATGTATGCCAATAACTTCAAGCTGAGAATTAAATCAATAACACAGTACCTTTTAAAGTAGCTACAAAGTAGATAAAATATCTGGGAGTATATCTGACAAAGGATGTGAAGGATCTCCATAAAAAAACTACAAGGTTGGGTGCGGTGGCTCACACCTATATTTTTAGCAGTCTGGAAGGCCCAGGCGGGTGGATTGCCTAAGCTCAGGAGTTGGAGATCAGACCAAGCCAGAGCGACACCTTATCTCTAAAAATAATAAAATAAAATAAAATAAAATAAAATAAAATAAAATAAAATAAAATAAAATAAAATAAAATAAAATAATAAAATAAAATGCAGGGAATTGTGGTGAGTTGCCTGTAGTCCCATCTACTTGGGAGGCTGAGGCAAGAGAATCACTTAAGCCTAAGAGTTTGAAGTTGCTGTGAGCTGTGATGCCATAGCACTCTACTGAGGGCAAGAAAGTGAGACTCTGTCTCAGAAAATAAAAAAAAGAAGAAGAAGAAGAACTACGAAATTCTGAGAAAAGAAATAGCAGAAGATATTAACAAATGAAATAACAGACCATGCTCATAGTTGGGAAAAATCAGCATCATTAAAATGTCTATACTATCCAAAGAGATCTACAAATTTAATGCAATCCCCATCAAACCACCAATGTCATACTTTGAAGAACCTGAACAAAAATAGTACTTCATTTCCTATAGAACCAGAAAGAAAAATAGTATAGTCAGTAAAATTTTTAGACACAGAAACCAATCTGGAGGCTTCACATTGCCAGAGTTTAGGTTATACTACAAGTCTATAGGAATCCAAACAGTACAGTACTGGCACAAAAATAGAGATTCTCTGTGGAATAGAATAGAGAATGTAGAGATGAACCCAGCCACATATCGCCATTTGACTTTGGTAAATCAAACAAAAGCATGCATTTGAGGAAAGAATTCCTCTGTAATAAGTAGTGTAGGAGAGCTGGTTAGCCACGTGTAGAAGAGAGAAAGTGAATGCTCACCTCGCACAATTGACAAAAATTGATTCTTGCAAGATAAAATATTTAAATTTAAGACACAGAACAATAAAAATTCTAGAAGCGTGGGTGGAGGAAACACTTGAAAAAATGGCCTGGGAAGAGATTTTATGGAGAAGACCCCCTTGGCAATGACCGCAAAAAGTAAATATGTTGGTTATCATCAAGCTAAAAAGCTTCTCCACAGTTAAAGGTACTACAACCATAGCAAACAGCCTTTAGAATGGGAGAAGATTTCTGCATACTATAAATTTGACAATGAGCTGATAACTAAAATCTACAGAGAACTCAAATTTACCAAATTAATCAACTCAAATAATTTGCTCTGTTCTTATTGATTTATAGGTGGGCAAGAGACGTGAACAGAAACTTTTCTGAAGATGACAAATGGCCAAAAACATGCTTATCATCTCTAATCATCAGAGAAATGCATATCAAAAACACTCTGAGATATCATCTGTCTCCAGTGAGATTAGCCCAGATTACAAATTACCAAATCTGCAAATGCTGACGTGGATGTGGAGAGTAGGGAACAATTTGTCATAATTTCCTTTTTTTTTTTTAAATAGGACTTTGAAAGCACAGAAATCCAAAGCAAAAATAGACAAATGAATTGCATCAAGCTAAAAACCACACAGCAATGAAAACAATAAAGTGAAAAGGCAATCCCACAAAATGTGGAAAATGTTTGCTAACCATGTATCTAATAATGAATTGATATCCAAACATATAAGGAGCTCAAATAACAATATAATAGCAAAAGTAAATGGATTTTGTAAATAGGCCATTTGTATTTTTAAAGTTAAACAAAGAAGGAAAGCATAGCAGAATAAATAGTAGAATTGTAATTCTGCTCCTGAGTTAGCCAAGTAGCTGACAACAGATTACCTCTTGTTTTTCCTTTTTCATAGTTGATTCGCACAGTTGGATTCTTTGAATTATGAAAAGGGGAATATATCAAGAATATGAACTGGAATTTATGTAACAGTAGGTTTTTTGATTGATATCTTACTGTTCTAAATCTCAGGGTTCATAGAAAGCATCGATTATTATAGTCTATCGAGTGTCCCAGGAGTAAAAACACAAGAGAAATAGATGTGATAAGAGTTTTTTTTTTTTTTTAATTCAGGTAAACAAAGAGTTTACTTTGGTGACAACAGCCATATAGGACTTATCCGAGCTTCTCATGTGTTTTCATTCCTCAAATAAGTTCGACTGTTAAATCAATCCTATATATGGTTCTACTTTTATCTATTAAAGTGTTGTTAGGCTTATACTACCTAGAATTTAGTTTAAATTAGAACAAAACTAATAAAATGTAAGATATTTGTGATGGCCTAATACTGACCAAAACTACATTTCTAGTGACAGCCTTGACTACAATCGATTAGTCTGCAAATGCCATTTGCCACCTTAATTATGGACATGCATTTGTGTCTCCTAAACTCTTCAATTATTTTTTCACCTTGTAATTGCCATGTCAATTTTTAAAGACATTTTATTCAAAGATCTATTGAAATGCTTACAAATGTATCTTCCTATGTTCCCAGCTTAAGGTAATAATTTGATTCTCTGTCTTCTTTCTAAGCCATTAGAATGCAAACTTCATGAGCAGAGAGAACAGAAGTCTTATTCATCACATTACTAGTGTTGAGCACCTAGTGTTGAGCTTAGAAAGTTGGCACAGTGAGTGTTTTGTTAGGTAAACGAATGCTTGCAAGTATTAATGAGTAAATTAACAATTAGTAAATTAGCTTTTTATTGTTTATGTAAGAATGAAAGTTTCAAAATAACACTAAGTCAATCAATTTACAGTGATGATCTGGACACAAAAATTCCAATGCACTCTTGACAACAGATTAAGTTTTCTGGCCACTTACTGCTTTTTCACTAAAATTAATTGTGTTATTTAATATTGGGTAAGTATTCATACCCCCATTCCAGTGACATCTTTATAATCACAACCTGCAAACAGGCTACATGTTAACTTGCAAAAGTTTGGAAAACTGTATAAAGTTGAAGCTGATACAGGATTCCACCATTCCCTAGACAGGGAGCCCCCCATTCTCTAGGCCCAGGTGAGCTCAGAAGTCACACCCCCATTTCCAGGCACAAGCAGACTGCCTTTTTTGGGACACACCCTCTGGGCTCTGATAAGATCATGAACAAAGCAGGATGTGATGGTTTTTTGGGTGGTTCCACCTTGGGTAGGAGCACATACCCTAATCCCTTCTCTGGGACAAAGACTGTAAAGGACCAACTGCCAGCCTTGTGTAATCCTCTGGAGTTAAGACCCCTAGATAAAGGAGTCCACATGGGGACTTCCACAAGAGATCTTCAGTTCCTTCCCCCTTCCAGAAGCTCTGATGCTTTTCTATATTCCTTTCTAACTTCTAATAAAAGTCCTATCTTATCACTGATCCCTGGGTTCATTCTTTAAATCCCTGAGACTAAGGACCTACTGAAGAGCAAAATTCCGGTATCAAAGCCAGTAAAGATTGATCTAATGGATGGTTAAATTCAAGTGTTCCCATATAATGGTATAGTTTGATAACTTAA
Organism: Loris lydekkerianus; assembly: GCA_963574355.1. Taxonomy (NCBI): domain Eukaryota; kingdom Metazoa; phylum Chordata; class Mammalia; order Primates; family Lorisidae; genus Loris; species Loris lydekkerianus. The sequence continues at coordinate 6,467 of CAUYPK010033410.1, forward strand.
AGTAAAGAAGAACTAGTGCATGGCAATTACTTTTTATTTTTGCCAACACTCTAGGTGAAAGTAAAGACCTTCGAACAATGGTCTAATCATATAAACCCTGAGCATAGCTTTCCTCTTCCTACTAATTGTTTTGTTTTTCTGCCACCCACCTTTGATTGTTCTCCATATCTACTGAGTAACTTAAGCTTCAGCTATAAAATATGAAGAGTTTGAAGAGATGCATTAATTATTCTTATGATAGCCATTTTAATTTTTTCTTATAACTCAAAATTATATTATAGATACACATTACATATTTGAGAAAATTAAGGACAAAAATGTATTCCTCTGGAATGTTTTAAAAATATTGAGAAAGGAAATAGCAGATGTAACAAATGGAAGAACATACCATGCTCGGGGCTAGGAAGAATCAACATTGTTAAAATACCTAAAACAATCTATAGATTTAATGCAATCCCCATCAAAGCACCAATGTCATGCTTTAAAAACTTAAAAAAGTACTACTTTGATTCATATGGAACCAGAATAAAGCCCAAATAGCAAACACAAGTCTTAAGAATAAAAACAAATCTGGAGGCATCACTCACGGACTTCAGGTTGTTACAAATCTACAGTGATCAAAACAGCCTGGTATTGGCACAAAAATAGAGTTGTATATTTATAAGATAGAATAGGTAATCTAGAGATTATCCAGCCACATATCATCATTTGATCTTTCATAAGACTAACAAAAGCATTCCCTGGAGAAAAAAATCCCTATTTAGCAAATGGTGCCCTGAGGTTTGGTGTCTGTAGTTCAAGTGACTAAGGCACCAGCCACATACACCAGAGCTGGCGGGTTTGAATACAGCCCGGGCCTGCCAAACAACAATGGCAACTATAACCAAAATATAGCCAGGCATTGTGGCGGGCACCTGTAGTCCCAGATACTTGGGAGGCCGAGGCAAGAGAATCGCTTAAGCCCAGGAGCTGGAAGTTGTTGTGAGCTGTGATGTCACAGCACTCTATTCAGGGTGACAGCTTGAGGCTCTGTCTCAACAAAAAAAAAAAAAAAAAAAAAAAGGTGCTCGGAGAACTGGTTAGCCACATGTAGAAGCCTAAAAGGATGCACACCTCTCATCATTGACAAAAATTGATGCTCCTTGGATAAGATTTAAATTTAATACATGAAACAATAAAAATACTAGAAGAGAGTATGGGGGAAAAAGCTTGAAAATATTGGCCTCGGAAAAACCTCATGAGGAGGAACCCCTTTACAATTTTAAGCAACATCAAAAGTAAATAATTGGCTTTTAATGGAACTAAAAAGCTTTTGCACTGCTAGGAGTACCACAAACAAAGCAAAAAGACAGCCTTTGGAATGGGAGATTTTGCATGTTATAATCTTACAAAAGTCTGATAACTGGAATCTACAGAGAATTCAATTTAAACAGTAAGAAAAGAGCAAACAACCCCTTCTATAAGTGGGCAAGAAACTTGAACAGAAACTTCTCCAAAGATGACTGATGAATGGCCAAAAAACACATGAAAAACTGCTCATTGTCTTTAATTATCAGAGAAATGCAAATAAAAAGCACTTTGAGATGTCACCTAACTCCACTAAGATTAGCCCACATCACAAAGTCCCAAAACTGCAGATGCTGGCGTGGGTGTGGGGAGAAAAGAACACTTCTATACTGCTGGTGGGATTGCACACTAATACACCTTTATGGAAACAAATATTCTCAAAGATTCAAAAGTTAAACTTCCATTTGATTCCACAATTCCATCTACCCAGAACAAAAATTATTATACCACAAAGACATTTGCATCAGAATGTTTACTCCAGCTCAATTAATAATTGCCAAGTTGTGGAAGTAACCCAAATGTCCATTAACCCATCAATGGACATACAAATTGTGGTACATGTATACCATGGAATAATATTCAGCCATAAAAAAGATGGAGACTTTACATCTTTTATGTTTACTTGAATGGAGGGAAACACATTCTTCTTAGTAAAATATTTCAAGCATGGAACAATAAATAACCAATGTACTCAATGCTAATATGAAATCAATAAATAAACAATTACATGTTTACATAAACAATAAAATGCAAATATAGTCTAGTGTGGGGCAGTGGAGGAAGGCAGGAATTAGGACAATTGACAGAAGAAGGGAGGTCAAGGTCATTTGGTAGGATCTCACCTAATGACCACAATGGGTGAGGGATTCTTTTACAACTGGAACTTTACCTTGGAAGTGAGAACAACATAATCTAAAAATTTGTATCCTTATATTAATTTGAAATAAAAAATAATAAAAATATAAAGAAAATAAAGATATTATTAAAATAAAATAAGAAATGTCTGCCTAATCTACTCTAGATGTGTATTTTCCAAACTGACCACAAGCTCTGAATTCTTTTCACCTAAAATAAAGCATCTGTTCAATGTAATAACTTTGTTTAAATTAGTTTAATTGGCACAGTGTTTATAATAAAACTCTAGAGACACAATCTCCATTTGAAAAGATTATTTAAACATATTGCCTTATATTGGAATTGAAAGGGAGACTTTCTCAACTTCCAGGGCATTTTTAAACTTTAATGGAGTATATTTTAACACATACTAACAAAGGAAAAAAAGGCAAAAAAACAAAAAAGAAAAATAGATTTAAAATATGCCTGAAGTTGGATTTTCTCTTAGGTAAGAACCTAGAGAATTTGAAATACTTTATTGAGTGTTTGCTATAAAATGTTTCTTTCATTGCATCATTTATGCAGTAATTTTTAATTTATCTTTTCCTTCCTTCCAGAAACATTTTTCCAGACATATCACTCCACTTAAAAATGATACTTAATGAGGAGAAATATAAAAAGATCATATATAACCCATTTGCACTCTTCTTAATAAAATAGTGACACTGAAGTAATGGTACATAAATTGTTAGAATGTCCATAGAATGAAAAATAATTTGGCTGCAACATACATGTTTAAAAGCACTTAGTACAAAAGTGCTACGAATGTCATTAAGGTGACATTTCCTTTTTTAAAACTAAGAAATCTTGTCTTACAAAAACTGAAAGAAAAGAATAGCGAGCAGTAACAAGCAGGCTGACAAAGACTGGTTCTCATCAACTCACAAACATTTGCCAGTTCATAACACATTTCTAATTCTGCTGTTGGGTTTTTTCGCTTTATTGAAAAAAGAAAAATATTATTAGATTTTAATTCAAATACACTGATTTGTAGATTTGTAGTTTATAGGAGCATTTGCTGTGAGGAGGAATTCATTTCCTTATTGCCCTTCTCTTTAAAACTAATGTGTGTTAGGGAAATAGTTCTCCATTTAATATTAATATCATAAATTGTGTACTTATTGTGAGTTTTTATTGTTACATTCTTAACTCAGGTTTGTATTGTCCACGCATTTTAGGCAAAAGAAGTCAAGGAAACAATTATGTTCTGACAAAATCTTCCTAGTGTCAGTATGTTTTTGTTTCCTTGTCAAATTCTGTAATAATCCGAATCTCAACCACAAAGGGTATATGACTTTCAAGAGGTAGGAAGATTACTCTTTCTCTCTCCCAATTTTAGAAACTAGTGATTAAAATTCTATTATGCATACATCTATAGTAGTTATTTCATAAGGGTATATCTACATCAAAATCAATACAAATATTATCAGCATTAAAATTTAGCTGCATCTAGAGAGGAATTCCTAAAAAATAGAAAGTTTTATTGATCTGATATTGACTGGCTTAAATATGTTTTTCAGAATGAAACCAGTTTTGAATTTGCATGATATTTATTATTTATATTTGCCTTGGTAACTAATGAAAACAATATATAAAATAGCAAACTTTGTTAGTAATAAAATTAGTGTCATGTGGACTAAATAATGTATCTGTATTAAAATATGTCTTTCACATCCATAGTCTAATATGAATAGAAAATTAAGTTTACTTCATTTATTATTCTTATTCCACTAAAATGACGTTTGTTAGTGTACAGTGCTCAAGTTGTTCAGTTTTCACTGGTTAATTTTCTAAATTATAGTTTTTTTTCCTCATAGTCATTTTGTAAATATTGACTGTGCACTGAAAATAAATATATATTTGATATTATGTTGATATGTTAAAACATGCCATCTCTTAAATACATATGAAAACAGGATGAATAATCACACACAAAAAAATCAGATATTTTAAATTCATTCAAGAGGGTCAGATGTGGTGGCTCATGTTTATAATCCCAGAATTCTGGGAAGCTGAAGCAGGAGGCTTGCTTATAGCCTGGAGTTCAAAATCTGCTTGGGCAAAATAGGAAGACCAAGTCTCTACCAAAAAATAAAAGTAAATTAATTCAACAAAATATAATGGATACTGTATGGAAAGAGTTAGCAGATAAGATTTCAGATAGATAGATAGATAGATAGATAGATGTGAATCTTGTGTTTTTCTCCCTTCTTTTTACTCTAATATGGCCCACATTCACCCTTTACTGTTTTTCTTGACTATGCTGTAAGTCACACAGAGAATATTCATATTGACACACAGTGATCTGCCAGAGAGTGATTTGCCAGAGAGTGACTTAATTTTTACAAATGTGGAATTAACTTTAAGTCAGATTTTTTCAAACAATAAAAAATTACATACTAATTTTTCTCTCTAATTTTGATTCAGGATTACTGGACAAAATATTAACCAAAGATACATTTTATTTATTTATTTATTTATTTATTTATTTATTTATTTTTAGAGACAGAGTCTCACTTTGTCACCCTAGGTAGAGTGCTGTGGCATCACAGCTCACAGCAACCTCCAACTCCTGGGCTTAGACGATTCTTTCGCCTCAGCCTCCTGAGTAGCTGGGACCACAGGCACCCGCCACAACGTCCAGCTATTTTTTGTTGCAGTTTGGCCAGGGCTGGGTTTGAATCTGCCACCCTTGGTATATGGGTCTGGTGCCCTACTCACTGAGCCATAGGTACCCCCCCTAAAGATGCATTTTATATAGACAAGAAAAATTATAGGGGTGAATTAATTGTTGAATTAATTTATTTTTATTTTTTGGTTGAGATGTGGTCTTGCTATTTTGCCCAGGCTGATTTTGAACTCCAGGCTGTAAGCAAGCCTCCTGCTTCAGCTTCCCAGATTCTGGAATTATAGGCATGAACCGCAACATGAGCCACCATGAAGTCACCTCTTAGTCAGACATTAGACCCCTTTGCACTGTTTGCTGTCATAGGTAGGACAAGGAGTAACTTGAGTATGGTGAACTATTAAGGAAAGAGGGAGTTTATTGATCTGACTTGCATGAGACTGGTAGAAGTTTTTGTATACATTGGAATCTTGTGACTTCCTGCTGTTAATACAGGGGCAGGAGATTGCTGGTTGGTATCGCCATGAATTGTCAGTGCTGGTTGGTGAACACTGTTGATCTGATGGGTGATTATACACATAGAAGTTGCAAAAAGCAAGTATCTGATATAATATCTAGATTTGTCAATGTTGCAAAAGTGAATTACAAATAAAAGGAGGAAATTAAAGTAAATCATATGGCAATAAGTAGTATTTGGAAGTATAAGTTTGAACTTATCTGAGATAGATGGATAAATAGATGGTTAGATTGAAAGGTAGGTGAATGAGTGATAATAAATAGAGATATGTTTTGGTGTATTTGTGTGTGGAGGGGTGTGTATCACACACACACACACACACACACACACACACATATATATAAAATATATATGTTTATTTATTTATTTATTTTAGACCTTTGCCCAATAAATGGATCAAGAAACAACAATGTTTTAATAGCTATACTAAGTATCTAGAGTTTATACACTGGATTTTAAAAACCATTTTGTACAAAAAGATATCAAGACTAATGAATTTCTGGGTTTGGACAGGAATAATATAAAATGATTCTAGAATATCTTGTGCCATAGAATTAAGAAATATTTAGGGAATGGTAAGTATTTATATATGGGGATGATAGGTATATATACATAGAATCCCACTTAAAACCACTGTTTATTTTGTGTACGTGTACACATTTGTGTGTACCAAAATTGTTAATCTTATTTTTAAGTATCTAGTATTTATGTAATTCAATAATACTATAAATAATCTTGGAAGAAAGATGAAGGATTATTTTTCCATATGGCTATATTTATATAAAGCAATGAGAATTAGGAAAGAGTTAGATTTGCCAAGAAATTGAATAGAGGACTAATGAAGCAAAATGGAGAGTCTAAAAGATTCTCACATATTTAGATCCTTGACAAAAGGCGTGGGTGGGCACAGCAGCAGGGAATGGATATCCATTCAACAGAAAAACTGTGTTCCATACTTCTCAATGTGAACAAAAATAATTTCCAGGTGGGATGTAGACCTCAGTGTTAATGAGTAAAAATAAAGCTAGAACATGACAAAGAAAACTCTGACTGAACTTTCAGTTATAAAATACTCTTAAATTGGACATAAAATATATTATCCATATAAGAGAAAGGAGGATAAATTGAATGAAGTTAATTAAAGTTAGAAACTTTTGTTAATCAAAACATACCACTAACAGAGTAAATATGTACCACACAGAATAATAAAAAGACATTCTGAACACAAATGTAAAAAAACAAACATATTTTTAGTAAAAATAAAGTTCTATAACTAAAACAAAGACAAAACATTAGAAATAAAATGCACCAAAGACTTAAGTAGACATTCAAAACGCCATTATACATATAAATGGTTAGTCAATTTTCATTTTTATAAAAATTTCATCAAAATGATGAACATTTAAACCACTAAAAGACTCTAATACCTTAATACCAGAATATGTAAACTATGACTAATTTAAAATTAATAACCAAATTAAAAATACATTAACACTACTAAGTATGAACTATGATATGAAAGGATGGGACTCTCATTATATTGATAAAATATAACATACATATAATAATATATGTAATATATGTAATATAAAATATAGTAATAAATACTTAACATTGGACATCCTTTTTGAAAAGTATTCATCAGTATCTAGCAAAACTGAACATATGTATAGACTATTTACTTCACTCTTAGGTAAAAGCCTGAGATATACACACATGTGTACCAAAAGTTATGAAGAAGGATGATAATACATGTAATGTAATAGCACAGACTTAAAATATCTCAAATTTACAGCAGCAGAAGGGTACATGTATACATTATGGAAAAGTAGATGTATAAATTCATAAAATGGAAAACACGAATGAATGAAAATGAACAATGACTACTACTTACAAAAGCATAGATGAATCCATATCATTGAGCAAACACAGCAAAAATAAAAATACCTACCAAATGATTTCAGTCCTAATAGTTAAAAATAGACAAAAAGAACTTAAGTAGAGAACAAGGGTATTGAGAGTATAGGTGATGGGCATAACTCCAGGGTCCATCATCTATGTTTGAATCTGAGTGACAAGTTAGACTTTTTGTTTTTCTGGAGTTTATGTCATACTTCAAAAAAGGTAATCTTGCATTACTATGGTTTTAAGTGTTTCGTTATCCATCCATTTGGAAAAAAAATCTTTGATGCAATCAAAATAGCATGGTTTGTAATATAATCTAAATAATTAAAATGGGAAGTGTGAAATGAAAAATAACCCACATAATTAACTGTTGTTAATTTTTTATAACTCTCCAGTAAATGATAAAAATTCTAACGTTAGAATCGTTATTTTAATGAACGTCTCTCTCTCTATGCCTCTTTGTCTTTCTCTCTTTACATGTAATACATACCCACAACATAATAACTGAAACATCATAATATTAGCTTAATTATTTTGGTATACTTATAGAAAAATATAGGCTAATAGATCACATATAAAAAGTTTTGTTATATAAGGAATTATGCAGCAAAATGTATCAAGAAAAATCAAAGACAATTAGATAATTAATTAGCCACATACTAGTTCCTAAATTTTAATAATTAAGTTAGTTTCATCTTTTTAAAAAATTGTACAGATAACTATTCCTCTATTTCCAATATTATTTGATTTCAAGTTATACTTTAATCATGTTTTTAGGTCCCTGTATCTCTTACTATATGTTATTCTTTGATGGTAGGTTTCATGTTTTTTATTTTTCATTTTATGTGCTTTGCATGGAATGTACCTAGATTTAATTGGGTCAGGAATAAGTATATAGTAAATTGACGTATATGCAATGGTTGTTTTATAGTAATTTCACAAGTAATTTCACAAGCCCAGATAAAATACATACTATTTATTAAACAACTAATATATGAAAAGAAAATGTATACATTAATATATTCCAGTAACAATTTAATAAGATGAAAATTGAATCTTAGTGAAGTTACCCTACTTGCTGATTACCATACAAAGTAATAAGTGAAAAGAGATAATTTATGTTTGTGTCTAATTTCAAATTCCTTAGTCTAGGCATTATGCTACATCTTTACAATTTCATCAACTTTTCCTTGAAATCAAAGGATTTTGCAGTCAGGGGATTTCTTCAAACACTTGCTTCTAGCTTCAGACCCACAGGCATTCACATTACAAACATTGTAAATGGAACATGGAGCTCCGCAAATAACTAGAGAAATTTTACTAAAGTTGACATACTCACCTTTTGCAGACCTAACATTAAATAAAACAGAACATTTTGGAGAAGAACATTTAATTTTAAGTATAGATGTTAAATAGCTAAAGACTCACACTCTTCAATTAATAATCTATTGGCCACTGGGCATGGCGGCCATGCCTGTAATTCTAGCACTCTAGGAGGCCAAGGTTGGTGGAGTTGTTGAACTAAGGATTTGAGTTCAGTCTGAGCAAGAGCAAGATGCTGTCCCTACTAAAAATAGAAAAATTATCTGGGTGTGGTGGCACATGCCTATAGACTCAGCTATTTGAGAGGCTGAGGCAAGAGGATCACTTGCCACCTGAGAGTTTAAGGTTGCTATGGGCTATGATGTCACAACACTACTCAGGGCAATAGAGTGAAGACTGTATTTCAAAAAATAAATAAAAATAATCCATTAGCCTTGACAACTGTAATTAAGTATTTTGTATTCTCCATTTAGAATGTCAAATGCTATGAGGAAAAGTCAAAGAAGGTTTACTATATAAAGGAATAAAAATATTAATAAGAAAAAATTAAAAATAAGATAAAGATTTTCTTGAAACTATTTTCTTTACTATGCATTAGATACATATAATAAGGCAAATGGGTTCTAGCATCAATATATTTGTCATCATTTTTCATTTTTTTTTTTTTAGAGACAGAGTTTTACTTTGTCGCCCTTGGTAGAGTTCTGTGGCGTCACAGCTCACTGCAACCTCCTGCTCCTGAGCTTAGGCGATTCTCTTTGCCTCAGCCTCCCAAGTAGCTGGCACTACAGGCACCCACCACAATGCTGGGCTTTTTTTTGTTGCAGTTTGGCCGGGGCCAGGTTTGAACCTGCCACCATCCATATATGGGGCCAGTACACTACTCACTGAGTCACAGGTATCCCCACATTTTTCATTTTAATTGTTGTGTATATGCAATTCTAAACCATTATGTAAATTATATGTAAATTAAAATTCAGAGTAGATCATATTAATCTGCTGAGTGGAATAAAAGTTTCTTCCCTTTTTATATAAATATAACTCTTCAATTATATATAACAATTGACTTTAAGTGTTAATTTATTCTCATTTCTGATTCATAGATGATGCAGAGGGTCTCAGGACAAATGTGTAAGAGTCAATAACACAGGTTATTGTGAACGCAGTTTCCTCATCCTTATGCTTAAGGCGTGATTAATCTGAAGTTGTTACTTTTCAGATGACATTGTGAAAAATACCATTCTTAACTATCTTCTAATAGCCTAACGTGAGCAACTAATATTTATCTAGTATGCTTGCTGATTAAGTTGCTAAATATGGTGAAAGAATAATATATATAGATAGGCATTGGACAATTTGGTCAAAATACTTGCTAAATTAACTTCACCAGACTTTTGTCAGGTTCCTCCCCTCTCCACAAATTCCTAGGCTTCAACTCACCCTTTAATTTAAGCAGGTATTGGAACACAACGACATTTTCCTACCATCCCAAGAATCTTTAGGGAATAGCATTTCCTGATTAATTGCTAGATCACACCACCAGTTCTTCCCACTCCTCCAGTCACTACTATCTAGTCTTAACGCTTCTCTGTATTCCTGTGAAAGAAGAGTCTCTCTGCCTGACCTGAGAGACACCTGCCTGGCTATTGGAGCTTTCTCCCTATTGCAACCCCCCCCACCACCACACCACCACTACAGTAGTCTTTCAGACAAAATCTGCTTTTATAAAAATCTAGATTTATTTTTCATTTAACAGTATCCACATCCCCAGTGTTTATGTTTCGATAGATAAATATCTTGGCGCTATTTATCTTTTTAATACTATGAGGCATCTGTAACAATTTAGGAATAATGTTCATTCTAAACTTTACTCTATACACACCATGGCATGGGCCATTGCAGCTTCTCCTGGTTGGAAGCCAGAGGCTCAAAGACAGTGCTGTTGAGGGCAAGGAGTGACTATGTAGGCCACTAGGAGCAGAGAGAGAAACAGGAAGGGAAGTCAACAGGGAAAACAGCTGAAAAACACAAAGACAGAGACAGCATGTGATGGTCTGGTGCCATCTGGGCTGTTGAGAGGGAGAAACGTTCTCCACAGCCTGCTGCCAGGATGGTCCAGGGCAGACTTAAATCCTGTAAAACTGGACCTACCAGACAGCAGGCACACAGGGGAATGAGCAATATGCAGCCCCTACCCCTAATGTCAGGCGAACCACACTGGACTTAGTTGAGGCAGGCGGAAGAGTGAGTGGTCTGACCAAAACAGAGCGGGTGATCTGTTGCCAAAGGCTTCCTCCCTGAGTGTGGATGGATCTGGGCAGTGGAAAGAGCAAGGAGGGGGCTTTGTGGGAGATGGTGTGCTGGGGAGGTGGTGACCCACTGTCCTATATCAGGAGGACAGGAGACATGCAGGGATCACTGTAGCCCTATGATCATTGTCACACACTTTGGTCCACTTGGCAGGACTTCACAGGGTCTCTAAAGACCTCCAGTTTGGTCTGTTGTGCTTCAGTACAGAATCTGCGCTCCAAGCTTAGGTAGTGCAAGCAAACTGGTTCCCTGGCTTTGTTAATAGTTTGTACTTTAACACCCCCCTCCCCACCTTTCTACAGCTTCTTTCAGACTCCCAGTGCCATTCCAACGGCTAAGCCAAGGTACCTCAGTACAGACTCCCTATCTGGAAGTGGAACCCAGTAAGCTGACCCAGAATTTCGGATACTCCATCAGGCCTGCAGGACCAACCCCCACCGGATCTTCAGTGCTGTACCTGGCTCATGGCTGGCTCCAGCCCTCTCCTTTTAGAATTCAGCAGAAAACCCTCGCTTTAGGCTTCAAATTGAAAGGCTACTGAAAACTTCAGAGAGAGAAACTCAGGATTGCTACAGCCAACACCTGCTGTTGTTTCTAATCCTAGACCAACAACTAAGGGTCATAACTTTCCTTTTCTTCTGGATACATCATGACCAGGTGAACTTAGTCCCAGGGATGAAAGGTTGGCTTAACATACAAAAATCTATAAACATTACTCACCATATAAACAGAAGTAAAAATAAAGAACATATGATCCTTTCAATAGATGCAGAAAAAGTATTCCACAAAATTCAGCATCCAATTTTGGTAAGAATATTGTCAGAGATGGGAGACTTCTTAATCTGATGGAAGCCATCTATAACAAATCTACAGCTAAAATCATTATTGAACACAGAAAAACTGAAAACCTTCTCACAACTAGAAACAGACAAGGATGTCCCCTCTTGCCATTACTATTCAACATAGTGCTGAAAATCCTAGCCAATGTAATCAGAAAATTATTAAAGATATCCAAATGAGGAAAGAAGAGGTCAAACTATCACTCTTTGCTGATGATATGATCAGATACTTAGAAAACCCCTATGACTCAACCATGAGATTCCTGGAAGTGATCAAAAAATACAGCAACCTGTCACCTAAAAATCCACTTACATTGTCATCCTACCATAGCAGTCTAAATCCTCTAAAAATCATCCACCAAAATTTAAAGTAATTATCTGACCCAAATATTTGACTATGTTATTAATAAGTAGTCTATAGACAACACATAAATTGTTTGGATGGTAGGGATTCTGAAACATACTTCCAAATTCCATTGTCCTATCTCTGTGCCCAGGTAAATAATCTTTCAATAAAACAGATTCAGAAAACAAAGAAAGTCTCACAGGGTGTGATAAATTATTATTTTTTTTGGAACATTTGAAATAATCTACTAGAATAAATATATCCATACCTGTGAAAAGACTGGTATAACCCATTTTTTCAATGACATAACTATCCGGTCTTACACCAGGTATTTTATTTGTAATTTTTATATATGAAAGATGTATCTATTAGGATTTTCACAGGCAGTTGGAAATTCTCAGAGGATAAAGCCATTACATTGTATAACACAACAAAAGTACATAATGCCAAAGATGATTCATCACCAGTTTCTGGACAAACATTTAAAAGAACGTATATTTAAATTACAAATTGCTAAGTTGGGTCCTAGAAAGAGCCAGAACCAGAGATGAAGAGCCAGAAAATGAATATGCAAATATGTAGTGAAACTTTCATCAATATACTCATGTATTTTCTGGTCTGTATTTCTGGTTTTAGAGTAATGAAGTCCAGGTGTAGTGGAATTTCAGTATTTGAAATAAGAATCAGCCTACAAAAGATACAAAATTGTGTTTGTCAACTTGTATAATGTGTGTAGAGGACAGTATACTAAGAAAATTGTCATATAACTTATCTAAAGAGCATTACAAACATATATATACACACACAAATACATATATACACAAATGCTATTAATACTCCATACTAATATAAAACCACTATATCAGCAGTTCTCAACCTGCAGGTCACAACTCACAGGAACTGTATTAAAGGGCTGCGGCATTAGGAAGGTTGAGAACCACTGCACTATATCAACAATTACATGCTCATATGAACAATAAAACACAAATATAGTCTAGTATGAGGGTAAAGGGACATGGGAACATGGTAGAGGGAAGGGGGAGGACTATTGGCAGAAGGAGTGAGGGCATGAGTCAGGATCTCACCTACTGTGCACATTGTGAGGGTATATAACAGGTCCCCTGGATGAGGGGCTCTTTTACTATTGGAACCTTACTCTGGAAGTGAGAACAATGTAACTTAAGAATTTGTGCCCTTGTATTAATTTGAAATTAAAAAAAAAATAAACTAATTAAAGAAAAAGACTTTTCAAAGACATTTTAAATAAATTAGTATTTTTATCTTGACATTAATTTGGGAGCTAAATAAGACAGATTGCATATAGTTGATAATTATATGGCAAATGAAATGATTCCAAACTGTTTAACCAGCCTTTTAAATTACCAATAATTGTAAGTCTTATTAAGATCTCAGAATTTTAATACTGAATACCACAGTAGTACATTTAGTGTTATGTGTGTATACATACTCAGATTCTAACTGTGTAGAACAACAATATTTTACAGCATTAATACTTATGACATTGTTAATTGACAAACACAGGCATAGTATACTTAATTTTTCTCAGCCCAACATTTATTAATACTGACAGAAAATTTAACATCTCTGAATACTGCAGTATTTGTTTATATTCTCTCAAATATATTGATATTAAAAGATGTTAACCCAGAAGAAAATTTGTCGACTTTAATAATTATTACTTTAATAATTAGATCAAAATATTTAATTTAATTGGGCATTTTCCCCAGGAAATCATTTTCTAAGCTTTAAGCCTAACATTAAGGAATTTTCAGAAGCACATTCCAAAGTAAAATTAGTGCTACAGAGTTTTCACAGTCATTTCTTTAAAGTGTGGAGTGACTATTTCAAGTTTTTGAAAGCAGGTTAAGTTATATAATGAGTTTAATACACTAGGTGTGTAAAGCCTTCTTTCTGTAATTTGAATTTCCCAGTTTTAACTTTTGGGTAAATGCCCAAGTTATTCTGAAATCTCTAATAAAAATTAAACACATTTATTCACTTGAAATTTCAAAGGAATTCCTTTAGTCTTGGGTAATAACAAGGGGATTATGTTAGTTTAATAAAAAATAATTTTGTTTTCAATTTTCCCATATCGGTAATAGGTTAGTATTTTACCACCAGTTCAGGGACCATTTATTTTACTGAAATAAAGTTATGTTACTGTAATGTTCTATAGAAAAGGAACTTGATAACTTTGACTTTTACACTCCAACACTTTGTCAAGGGAAAGGCAAACTCCTCTGTGTGAAAGGAGTCATTGATTATTCTTTCCCTTCTCTGTTTTCTTGTGTACCTTTTATCCTTCCCATATGTTTACAAAATGAAATCAAGCATTACCTTGGGGACACTGATCTGAAAGATCTAAGATATTTACTGCTTTCATAGACAAACACGCTATTGTGAAGATAGACATAAAGTCAATTCAGAGCAGGTACAACTCTCTAAGGGAGTGCTCATTCAGTAAATATTTACTGAATGGCTATTGTATGTCATTCACTGTTCTAGGCTTTAAGGATTGAAAAACCAGGCCTCAAAGAGTCCTGTGAAGAGCAGCAGAAACTGATAATCTCTGCTGATAGCAACATCACTGGCAATTTTTTTCAGTTCCAAATACAAATCTTCCATTTCCCCTTAAATTATCCTTGAGAATACAGAACAATCAAAGTCTGGGAAACAACACTGAATGTGTGCTATTGCCTGGAGAAGTTTTCTACTAAGTAGATGATAGAAAAGATTGAGTTTAGAATACTGTCTTGATTACTCATCACATGCCGTATGCTTAACCACAACAGGCAGACAGTGCCAAAGGTTTGACATAATTGATTCCACCAGTTATCTGTACATAAAGGCAGAGGCTGCAACAATGAAAACAAAACAAAAATACTTCCCATGCAAGGAAGGTATAGGAAAAAAAAAAAAAAAAGTGGTAGGATGGTTTTTACCTAAAATGTTAGATGAAATATATTGTGAGTTAGTCAGGAACTAAATAGTGAACTCATTTCCTATTATCCCCTGTTGTAGTACAAATATTCAAACAAAAACTGTTCCCAACATGATAGACTGTCAACAATAGAAAATAGGAGGTTTACCAAAAGGGGGTGAGAATTTCATAAATGCTGCATAATTATTTAAAGAATATTTCCACGGATGGAAAATGTAACATCACCTAGATAACAAAGTGCATCATAAAAATAGTGATAGCTAATAGTCTTCCTCTATGTAGAAATATAACTGGAAGTTGTTAGATCTGTATGGACCTGGGAGTGCAAATCACGTTGCATAACATACCCTAACCCTGAGAGTAACTTACTTAATTCAAATATGCTATTATATTGGCAAAAAAAGAATATGAAAATAAAATTGGTATGTGACCTAATTTTCAACAGATATTTTGTTCTTTTTTTAGTTTATTAACTTGTTTATTTATAAAAAAGTATATAAAGTTCAAACAGTTTCAAAGAGAATACAGTAATGTTTCATTTCAAGCAAATAATGAAAAAAACTGAATGTTGAATTCATAAAAAAATGAAAGTTGAATGAATGTTGAAAAAATGAATGTTGTTGAATTCTGTGCACATTTATTTAATTATTTTTGCTTTATTATATCTTGTGTTCCAGAACAAGAATGTGAACTTCATAGGAATAATATCTTTTTTTTTGAGACAGAGTCTCAAGCTGTTGCCCTGGGTAGAGCGCTGTGGCATCACAGCTCACAGCAACCTCAAACTCTTGAGCTTAAGCAATTCTCTTACCTCAACCTTCCAAGTATCTGGGACTACAGGCACCTGCCACAACGCCCAGCTATGTTTTAGTTGTAGTTTTCATAGATTCAAACCCTCCAGCTCCAGTGTATGTGGCTGGCGCCCTAGCCTCCTGGGCTACAGATACTAACATATTTATCTGTCATAGATACTACGTTTGACTTTATATGCTATACATTTTACACTGTCAATCATCGTAATGATATGAAATGCTTTACATATCGTTTTATATATTTAATATATAACATATTATATATATAATATGTATAAACATATATTATATATAATATATAATATAAATATACATATGTTTATATAATATATAAACATACAGTTTATATATAACATTGTATATGTTATATATATAACATATTATATAATATATTATATGTGTATTTATATATGTTTATATAATATATAAACATACTGTTTATATATTACCCATATTGCTAGGGTATAACTAACATTTTGTGTAATATTACATACGGCATAAAACATAGGATAAGATATAAGATATTATATACCACAGTGTTTAATACATAACTTTAGTATAATTATATATCATATTTAATAAATATAAAATATAATATAGTATTATTAAATTATATAGCAGATTATAAATTACATATTCTATATTCTAAAGTAAAAACCTAGAAACCTATTCCAAAATCTAATTTATCATCTGTTTTCATAAGTTTTTATTGGACTATGGGCACACTCATCCATTTATATATTGCTATGGGTGTCTTTACAATGCAAAGAGAATGTTGGGTACTTGTCAAAGGGACCATATATGCTATAGATCTCAAATATGTGCTACACATTTTTTTTTTAATTTTAATTTTAATTTTTACATATACATGAGTTAATTAGGTTTCCATTTTTTTACCTTCACAAAATTAAAAAAACTTAAAATTTAATAGCAATAACAATGTTTAAGATAAGGATTAGAAACAAAAACCTATGAACATAAATACATTTAGAAAAGGAATCAGACAATTGCTTCATCAAAATATTAAGCAATAAAAATAATGCAAAGAAAGAAACATTCATATTGTCAAATAAGAGTTATGTCTATTAAAGAATGTTTTGACTCTAAGATTCAGTATGAAGTCATCAGTTAACTTCTTACTTTTTTTAAGTATCAAAAAATAGACAACTAATATTTATACATAAATGTAAAAGATAATTTCAAAAAACAGACCATGCTAAATCTTATAGACAGTAGACAAAGAGAAAATACATCAAAATCATTCTACTTGATCTGGATACACATGATATTAAAGTTGGAGAAAAGATATTATTATAAAGGAGAAATTACAAACATATGTCACTTATAAATGAGGATACAATATCCTAAACAACATATTAACATGTTGAGTTAAAAATTAATGTATAAGTAATATATTTCAGTCAAAATTAAAACCAATTTATGTGAAAATTAGTCACCATTTTCTTTTCTTGTTCTTCTTTTTTTTCCCCTTCTTTTCCTTTCCCTCAGTCCTTCCCTCCTTCTCTGTCTGCTCTCCCCTTTCCCCATGCCTCACCGTGTCATTAATTGTCATTAATTGTCTTCAAATCAAAATTGAGTACATAGGATCATACTTCTCCACTCCTGTGATGCTTCACTAAGAATAATGTGTTCCACCTCCATCCAGGTTAGTACAAATGCTGAAAAAGCTCCATTTTCCATGACTGAATAATATTCCATTGTATACGTATTCCACAGCTTACCCATTCATTCCTGTGTTGAAGGATATTTAGGTTGTTTCCCCATTTTGGCAGTTGGAAATTGGGCTGCAATAAACAGCCTGGTACAGGTGTCTTTGTCATAAAAGGTGTTTTTTTTTTTTTCCTTCTGGATAGATGCCCAGTAATGGGATTGCAGGATCAAACGAGAAGTCTAGGTTGAGTTCTTTGAGGTTTCTCCATACTTTCTTCCAAAAAGGTTGTATTAGTTTGCAATCCCACCAGCAGGGTAAAAGTGTTCCTTTCTCTCCACAACCACACCAGCATCTGCAGTTTTGAGATTTTGTGATATAGCCCATTCTCCCTAGGGTTAAGTGATATCTCAATGTGGCTTTAATCTGCATTTCTCTAATAATTAGGGATGATGAGCATTTTTTCATATAATGGCTGGCCATTTGTTGGTCATCTTTGGAGAAGATTCTATTCATCTCTTCTCCATTGATGTATGCGATTGTTGGTTTTTTCTTGTGAATTAATTGAAGTTTTGAATAGATCCTGGTTGTTAAGTGTTTGTCTGATTCAAATATGCAAATATCCTTTACCATTGGGTAGGTTATCTATTTGCTTTGGTTGTAGTCTCCTTGGCTGTACAAAAACTTTTCAATTTAATTAAATCCCATTTGTTTGTTGCTGTTGTTGCTATTTCCATGGCAGTCTTCTTCATAAAGTCTTTCCCTAGGCCAATATCTTCCAGTGTTTTCCTATGCTTTCTTTGAGGATTTTTATCATTTCATGCCTTAAATTTAAGTTCTTTATCCATCTTGAATTAATTTTTGTGAGTGGAGAAAGGTGCAGGTCCAGTTTCAGCCTTTTATGTTTGGATATCCACTTCTCCCAGCACCATTTATTGAATGGAGAATCTTTCCCCCAGTGGATGCTCTTGTTTCATTTATAGAAGATTAGGTGGCTGTAAGTTGTTGATTTCAACTCCTGGTTTTCTAATTGATTCCAAATGTCTATGTCTCTATTTTTGTGCCAGTACTATGCTGCCTTGACCACTATGGCTTTGTAATACAGCCTAACATTTGGTATAGTGATACCCCCAGCTTTGGAGTTGAAAAAATAAATAAAATAGATAAACCTTTGGCCAGACTAACTAGAAATAGAAAAGTAAAATTTCTAGTAACCTCAATCAGAAATGACAAAGGGGAAATAACAACTGATGCGACAGAGATACAAGAGATCATCTCTGAATACTACCAGAAACTTTATGCCCAGAAATTTGACAATTTGAAGGAAATGGATTAATATTTGGAATCACACCTTGTCCCTAGACTTACCCCAGATGAAATAGATCTCCTGAACAGACCAAATTCAAGCACTGAAATCAAAGAAACCATAAAAAAATCTTCCAACAAAAAAATACCCTGGTCTGGATGGCTTTACACCAGAATTTTATCAAAACTTCAAAGAAGAGCTTATTTCTATTTTGCAGAAATTATTCCAAAAAATTGAGAAGGAAGGAATCTTCCCCAACATGTTCTATGAAGCAAACATCACTCTGATACCAAAACCAGGAAAAGACCCAACCAAAAAGGAGAATTTCAGACCAACTTCACTAATGAATATAGATGCAAAACTTCTCAACAAAATCTTAGCCAACAGATTACAGC